>JALLPH010000710.1:0-19970 GCA_036939855.1 Cyclotella choctawhatcheeana
CAGGTTATGACCACCAACTGTTTCCCTTGGTAGGTCTTACTCGTCATCGTCCTTTTGCCGCCTTCGGGCCTGGTTGTTCGACAACTAGTCGTCAACATTTTAGTCCGGTAATCCGGAGCCATCGTAGTCTGGTAATCCAGAGTTTAGTCCGGTAATCCGGAGCCCATCGTTTCGCTTTCGTCGTCGTTTTTCGCCATCGTAGATACCATAATTTTTCATATTTAATCAAGTCAAGTCAAGTCAAGTCAAGTTTCAATCAAAGTTTACCAAAGTCAAGTCAAGTCAAGTCAAGTCAAGTGTCTAGTAGTCAAGTCATCGTTGTCATCGTGGTTATCATAGACATCGAAATTGTTTCCATCACTTCACCGTTATCGTATTCATCGTGGTTATCGTTGATATCGATATATTGCTCGCCTCACCGATTAATTGTCGAGTAATTTGGTTATTGTTTGTCGAGTCGTCCTGATCACGCGAGGATACAAACATGTTCCATCGACCCAAAACCCCGCCCCTCCCGATTCCCCAACACATCGCGCTTCCATCTCGTCTGCCAACAACAACAGCAGACCTTGCACCCGACCCTTCCCCGTCATATTATCATCATGCCCATCTAGTTATCTTTATCATCCTCGTCTCCCTGCTCCAACACCTTTGTTGTCATCATCCAGCCTATCCTGCACAATCGTCGTCACGTTTGCAGATGCAAGAAACAACGGACCGTGAAGTTTTTCAGCTTCCGGCAAGATTCGAGNTCGTAATTTTTCTCAGAAGCAGGGAGGGGGGCCACGCGACCTGAAAAATGTAGTATGAGGACAACGAACAATGATTGGACGGGATGAAGACCCCTGAACATGACAGAAGGCACGCTAAGGCACGTACCCAACACCCAACACAAAAAGCGAAAGCGGCACCGAATGCCTTATCTCATGATGGGTGTATCTTGACGACGTAAAGAAATCCAAATCTTCTAGACGCGAACACAAATCCAAACCAGAACCCTGACACCCTCACGACCATGTTGGCATTGGTCAGCAGCATTGCCGTCGGCCTTTTGATACAGCCATAAAAATAAGAACCATTAACTTGAGACATTTAAAAGAAACAAGCAACAGCAACAGACCAAAAAATGACGTCAACGTCATTAAGACCAACGTTTGACTTACCAAAACAACAAACATCCTCTATCAATGCTCCGCAACACCACCACAAACGATATGAAAGTAAGGGGACCGCTCATGACTTCTGGAAGCACTATCAAGAACGTCCACTCGATGCAATCTTTCGTCCGAAAAGTGTTGCTGGTAAGATCTGACAGTAAAGTATTCATATAAATTTATGTATGGTTTCGAAAAACAATCAACTCACTAACATCCTATTTCACCATCAAACAGTCATTGGAGCAAGTGAGAAGGCAGGAAGCGTAGGTCGTACCCTCATCTGGAACCTGTTAAGAAGTCCTTTCGGCGGGACTATCTACCCCATCAACGCCAATCCACAACGAAAGAACATCTTTGGTATTCCATGTTACACTAAGTTACAAGATGTACAGCATATTCATACGTCGAGTACTATCGATTTGGCGGTTATTGCAGTACCAGCAAAGGGAGTCAAACAGGTGATGCATGATTGTGTGGAGGTTGGTGTGAAGGGGGTCATTATTATATCCGCGGGGTTTAAGGAGACCGGAGAAGACGGAGCGCAGTTGGAAAAAGAAATTTACGAGATTGCAAGAGAGGGAAGGATTAGAGTGGTCGGACCGAATTGTTTAGGTGTCATGGTAAGCAGTGAACAATTGCATACAATTTCCTATCACCCCTGATTATTGAACACTAACCAATGTGCTCTTTGTGCAGAACCCCACAACCGGAATGAATGCCACATTCGCCAATGATATTGCAAGGCCCGGTAATGTTGCATTTGTATCTCAGTCAGGAGCAATGTGTACATCTATTCTCGATTGGTCATTAAGTGCAAATGTAGGTTTTTCTGCATTTGTCAGCATCGGCTCCATGATGGACGTAAACTGGGGTGATATCATATACTACCTTGGAGATGATCCCAACACTAAAGCAATTGCAATATATATGGAGACTATCGGAGACGCTAGGGCCTTTATGTCGGCCGCCAGTGAGGTCGCAATGACGAAACCGATAATTGTGATCAAACCAGGAAGGACCAAGGAAGCTTCCGCTGCAGCTGTATCTCACACTGGTAGTTTGAGTGGCAGCGACGATGTGCTCGATGCAGCTTTCAAAAGATGTGGTGTATTGAGAGTCTCAAAGATCAGAGAAGTCTTCGAGATCGTTGAGCTGCTAGTGAGTACATCTCTTCCATGATTCATTTCATCTACTTATGCATGGTTAAACAAATGGCTCATATTACCTATGATTTGTCATAAAGGGCAAGCAACCTATGCCAAGAGGAAAACATCTGACTATAGTCACCAACGCAGGAGGACCGGTAAGTTTATATCCAATTCTATAATGCAGAAACAAAATTAAAGTGACTTATTCCATCTTACGCTTCATTTCTTCAAACTCTTTTTAGGGTGTCATAAGCACAGATGCGCTGATTGACAGTGGCGGAAAGTTATCTTGGATTAGTGAAGACACGATGAAAAAGTTGAACGCAATTTTACCAGCTCACTGGAGTCACGCAAACCCTATTGATATATTAGGAGATGCAAGTAAGTAACTTCGTTCATGAATTACATAGATCAATATATCACTCAACCAAAACTTGCGTCAATGTACATTTTGCCCAGCACCTTCGACCTATTCTCAGGTAGTAGAGATAGTAGCACAAGACCCTTACTCAGATGGGATACTTATTGTTCTCACGCCACAGTCAATGACAGATCCCTCTGCAACAGCCAAAGGTATTGCTGAGGTGGTAAAAAAGATTGGAAATAAGAAGCCCATCCTCGCTTCTTGGATGGGAGGTATGAATGTTGTTGAAGGGCGAGCTATTTTAGATGCTGCTGGTATCCCTACATACGACTACCCTGATTCAGCAAGTGAAATGTTTAGTTTTATGTTCAAGCACTCCCAAAACTTATCACAACTATATGAAACGCCTCGATGGTGTGCCGAGATGCACCCAGAGAGCCTTAAGGTTGATACAATCATTGCTAGTGCACAAAATTGTGGCCGTACAGTGCTGACTGAACTCGAAAGCAAACAAATATTGAGTGCTTATGGTATTCCAACTGTTCAGACAACACTAGCTCTAACTGCAGACGAAGCAGTGGCTGCCGCCAACGAGTGTGGATATCCAGTAGTTGTAAAAATCAATTCCTATACAATCACACACAAGACAGATGTTGGTGGAGTCAAGCTAAATATTAATTCACCAGAGCAAGTTAAAGAAGCATTCACGGAAATACAGACTGCGGTTGACTCGGATGCTTTTTTAGGGGTTACAATTCAGCCGATGGTAAACGTCAGAGATTCATATGAACTCATAGTGGGATCTTCGCCTGGTGAGTGATGAAAGACCACAATCATTGTATTTACTAACAGCACTGAATATTTACATCGTTTTGATTCACCAATGCTTCACCAGATGTTCAGTTCGGGCCAACAATATTGTTTGGTAGTGGCGGCTCTCTTGTTGAAATATATGACGACAAGTCTCTTGCGCTACCTCCTTTGAATTCGAACCTTGCTCATCTAATGATGAAGGAGACACGCATTTACAAAGCTCTGAAAGGAGTTCGCGGGAGGTAGGACGATTCACTTTGATAAATTTATCACTTTAATACCATTAGCTGACCAATACGTTTTGAAATACAACTACTTTTGTATAGAAGCAAAGTGGACATCCCACTTATCGAAAATCTCGTTGTAAACTTTTCGCATTTAGTTAGCGAGAAATGGTCTAGAATCAAAGAAATTGAGATCAATCCTCTGCTTGTGTCTTCTGATAGCCTGATCGCATTGGATGCTCGAGTGATACTACATGATTCACGAATGGATATGGAGAAGGTTATTCGCCCAGCAATTCGTCCGTATCCAACTTGTTATGAACAGGGTTGGGTATCGAAAAAAGGCAAAGTCATTCTAAGTGAGTACGGTAATAGTATCCTTCCTATGACTTAATTGGACTAGGATACTAATCAATCTTTATTACAAACTTTCTAATTCATTTCAGTTCGAGCTATCATGCCTGAAGACGAGCCTCTTATAGTTGATTTTCACAAGCGAGTATCATCTGAAAGCGTTTACACACGGTTTTTCTCCGATATGAAGTATGAACATAGGACATCTCATGATAGATTAAAACGGGTATGTCATGTAGACTATGACCGTGACATTGCATTGGTGGCGTTGGACGGAGAGAAATGTTCTGATTCTCAACAGAAGCTCGTTGCAGCAGCTCGATTGACCAAAAAACATGGTGTGCGTGTAGCAGAATTCTCTATTTTGGTGTCTGATGCATACCAAGGTATGGGTATTGGGTCAAAGCTACTGAGAGAGTTAGTTGAACATGCAAAGTCGGAAGGTATTGATACTATCGAAGCTGTGGTGTTACCAACAAATCAATCCATGGTCCATGTTATGAAACAGGCAGGCTTTGAATGCACCTACGACAAATGCGAGGGCGTTGTGAGGCAATACTTAAATCTTAAGGGTTCAAAAGAAAGAGAGCATTCTCCTCAGTTGCGACGCTTCACTGAGCCAATCTGTATATGAGAAGATAACGCTGTAATAGGTTCAGGTTTAATGCATTAGAAAAGGTTATTCGTACTGAGACACCCTACACGTCTAATATTTCTACAATTGTTTGTCTAATGAACTAACACCCCCATTCAATATCGTGATCCATCGAACACGATCTTCCTGCATCCGGGACACATTTAGGTGCTCCACATTTTTCTTCTCCTACACAATCGCTGTCAGAGCCACACGTGCACTCGACATACCCAAATCCTTGAAAACAAAATGGTTTAGTGCTATTCGCATCACAACCAGTATTATTAAGTGGGTGACACTGAGCGCATAGTTTGGCATTGGGGAGCGGAGGTCGATTTAGATATTCTACATCGACGCATAGAGTCCCAAAAGCCGAGTCAGCACAATCATTGTCATCTTTGCATCCGCAAATACCCTCAAGGAATGCATCATCTGGAGAAGGTAAGTAGCATGTGAGTCCTTCTTGGCACGGCTTTGATTCATCACAGCTCTCTGCCATCCCTCCTAAATTGACTGTAGGTGATGGAGTTTGTGGGCATTCTCCACCATGAGCAATGATAGCTCCCGCAGCAACACATTCGTTAATATACGTCAATCCATCACAACCACAGACTGGCATATATTCGTCATCGCAATCAGGGTTGATCTGTTTACAATATCCAAACAAAACATGATTAGGTGTTGCCAAACAGGATCCTTCATTGACTTTACAAAAGAAACCTTCATCACAATCAGATTGTCCATCAATGACAATACATTTGGGGGACGGGTCATAAGAAAGGCACTCCTTGGTATGTAGAACACTGATACCCAATGATGCAGCCTTGCATTCGTTGCTATAAGTGACATTATTACATCCACAAATCGGATCATAGATTTCCGGACAGTATTCAGTCAATTCCATACAAAATCCATTGAGAGTGGGATCAGAAGACAGCTGACACATTCCATCAGGGATTTTACAGAAGAAACCTTTGTCGCAACTAGACTGTCCATCGACAATGGTACAATTTTGCACGGTAGGTTGATCATCCTCGGCTTGGCACTCTCCATCATATGCTATACTCTTCCCAGCCGACGAAGCTTTGCAACTATTGTCATAAGTGTTGCCATCACATGCACAAACCGGTTGATATATCTCCATGCAATCAGGTTTCGCTTCCATACAATACCCGGATGTATCTCCACAACTCTTGACGCTGCAGTAGAAACCCTGAGCACAGTCTGTAGAGTTGCCATCATCATAAGTTGCGCATTCCTGTTTTGGAGGTGCACTCGGGGGGCTTGAACGAGAGGGCACCCGTGTCCTTCGTGATTTAGCAAGCTTGCCAGCCTTGGTTGCCTTAGTAACCTTCCTGCTTGGAGCTGGTGAATTACCATTTGTTCCAGTAAGAAAGATTAGGATTGCTACTGCTGTCCGCAGCCCCATGGTTTCGCTTACTTTTATTCGGTCCCTTTTATTCTCTCTACTAAAATTTGAGAAGATGATTTCACTCACGCGCTGTCTTTTAAACAGAACTTCAACTGCGGAAAAGTAAGTTGAAGTGAGTCATGGTTCACGGTGAGCTGTACATTTTATCTTCTCTTCTATGCACAAGCATCAGAGATACACCTCTCCGCAGTGTTTTAGTTAGGTTGAGCTAGCTATGATGAGCAACATTCTCACTGCAGAAATAATGCAAATAAAGGCACGAAACTGGTTGTTATGGTGTGTGTTTTATGTCTTTGATTGGTGATGATACAAAACATTAAATAAATAATATTTGCCAAATAGGAACTGTCAGGTCATGATGAAAAGATTTCAGATCAGCTTGAATCACTGTAAATGGTTCAGATTCACCAGCTACAAACTGTCAGCCTACAAACCAACAAATAGATTTCACTTGTCAGTTTACTTGTGTGACAAAGTTTCAATCAAACTCAAACAAGGTTGTCAAGGATCAGTTGTAGTTTAGAATCAAAATTTCCTCACTGTTCATTCAGACAGCAATTGGACGTATGATTTGACTTCCTCATTCCTTGATTACAACAGGTTTTTGTCATGATCAGCTGAACTTACCAATTCTTCGCAATCTAACTACACCTTGGATCTAGAGTACAAATTGTATTCCATATATTGTACTTTGCCTTCTCTACCAAATGGGAGGTATAATATTCTATGCAATGTCGGTGTTGCTTCGGCATCCAAATACTTAAATGACGATATTCTACTCCACGAGCCTGACGCGTCAGCGGCCATGTACTGTAAGCATTCAGGATTGCTCGACTCATCCGAGGTCCTCGAAACCATTTCAATCACAAATGAACATTTACTGATGTTTATATATCTGTCCATCTCCTCTTCATTTGCATCATTAAATCGCCCACTTTGAGCTTCCAAGCTTTCAACCTTGGAGCCATGCGCAGTAAAAGGCTGAGGAAGTTGTCCCCCAAATGATGACTTCAAGAAACTTAATTGAACATTATCGGGAAGGAAGAAAGATGACGGGAATCGATACCATTCGCCTCCTGTGCACACATGAAGTCCTTCACCACTTGAAGCCAACTCGTTTGATGTACGATGAAAGAGATCACGATACAATGCCAATGGCGCTGTGTAATAATGATGCAGAGCCATCGAACGAGAAATTGAAATGATGGCCATTGGACATAGAATCACGAGTCCGAACATCAATCGAGACTTGGTAGTGGTTCTAGCTTGGTGTTCTTTTTTTGATTGAATCCTAGAAAGAATCCATGTAGTCATATCCAAAATCTCGTCCAACGTGATTGCCGCACCAAAGGAAAGCATTGGGTAAATAGGAAACAGGAATCTCTCTTCCTTGTGAGGTCTTGGTAGAACAATCGCCATCCATATATACATTGGTATTAAGCCCAAAAGCTTCAAATGATTCGCAGTACTACTTGGTTGTTTCATCAACATTTTAACCAACAAAATAGGGAGAGAAACTATGCCCAATATGCCCACCACATTGAAATTCAATGCAATATTCTTGATATAGTATGATAATGGCTCAATACCATACAATTCATCTCCTCCACCTCGGGCATTGTACGAAAATATATTCCAAATCGGTGACACGAAACGTCCATAGTAATGATAATCAATTGCAAAAATGAACGCCTGAATGGATATTGCATGGAGTACTGTACGAATCAAAACGTGTGCCACTGCTCGATAAGGTGTCTGTTTTCCATGTTTGGAAGAATCCCCACCACTAACTTCATTGATGTAAGCCACCCACAATGCCCAACATCCGGTACTAACAAATAACACTGCGCAGAAAGGCCATCCCACTCCCAACACGGCTAGTAATCCCCACCCTATGGCATATCCGTGATACCCACGAAATTGGTTCGCTGCACTAAGTTGCCATAATATCATTACCGTCGAGGAGGGGAGATAGGCTTGATGCGCGTGAAAATTACCCGTAGCGCATAGCTGTATAAATGCTGTTAGGTAGGCAATATGCGGGTGAATTGTATCATGTATAGAAGATATAAAGGATAATTCGGCATAGCATGATGTTATTGATAGTGAAGATCGGAGTAACGCAAATAACAGGGGTTTGTTATCCGATGGTAATGTTGTTGCTGCTGTGATGGCTGTAGCTGCGCCGGATAGATCAGTCAACATTAGCAGTCTTTGAATATGCTGAATGAAAGATGACGGAAGGACATGGTCAAGCAAGGCCTGATAACATTTAGCTACTCCGGCCATTGGCAGTAGGTACGCATACGTCCGTAGAGCAAACTGAGGTGCATATTCCCATGTTTGCATTCCGCTAAGTGAGAGAAGGAATTCATCGAAGATCAGACACAATTCTACACTCAAGATTGACAGATATGTATGCTATTTCAATGAATAAGAAAAAGCCATGTAAAAATCACACATAGAAACATCCCTCGGAACATGTTGGGAATAATATCTTTGTCGCTCACAAAGCCTGTTAAGCTCTATACTCGGTCGAAAGATGGTATTGCATAAATTTTAATTCTTCATTGGGATTGAGTCACCATTTTACAAGACGAATCAGACACCAAACAAAAGCATGTAAACTCTAATCAACGAAGACACAACGTAACACACCTCCCATACAGCACAAAATGCAACGGCTCCCAGTAATTATACACTTCATCGCAATCCATCAATGGGGATAGATTGGATGTGCTGATGCGAATGGCTAGGTAGAGAATGGATAGCGATGTTGGCCATTGTGTGGTGTTGGAGGATGATGTTATGCTCATTGAGCTGTTTGTGGTTTGTGTGTTGTGTGGTGGTGAGTGGTGATCCGATGCGTGTGATGTGTGGTTTTGGTGTGATGATGTGTGGTTTTGGCTTGTGGTCGGTGCTCTGTCGGTGCAGGTTGGTGCTTTCTTTGTGCGCACAATGGCACGCGGCGCCAAACCACGCACGCTACCACCAGCAATCACAAATACCTCACATCGAAGACACGCCAACCATGCCATTCTCCAAGAAGCGCAAGCTCCCTCCTCCCAAAGAAGCTGACGACGGCGACGACATCAAGCAGCAGCAGCAGCAGCAGACCGAAAAGCCCGATGAACCGTCCGACAACAACGATGACGACGATCAGCAGCCGGAAGACTCCAATCAAGAAGAACACCCCAACGAAAAAGATGACGACCCTCCTCCCCCTCCTGTCTCCCAAACCACCCCAACACAACCCCAACCGCACAACCCCTACGACGATATCAGACGCATCATAGTACGCAACGACAACAAACGCGAATCTCTCATCCGTCTCATCGGTCTCAAATCCCTCTTTGCCAAACAGTTACCCAAAATGCCCAAGGAATACATTGCCCGCCTCGTATTCGACCGTCGTCACACCTCCTTGGCATTACTAGACCCCCGACGAAAGTTTACCGATGACGAAATTATAGGGGGGATATGTTACAGAGCCTATCCGGAGATGAGATTTGCCGAAATTGCCTTTTGCGCCGTGAGCGCTAGTCAGCAGGTGAAGGGGTATGGGACCAAGTTGATGAATCTGTTGAAGATGCATGCGGTGAAGGAGGGGATTGAGTATATGATTACGTATGCGGATAATTATGCAATTGGATATTTTAAGAAACAGGGATTTACCAAGGTGTGTTATGTGTGTAAAATTTGTTGTTGCAGTTGTTGCAGCTGTTGTTGCGTTTGATGACTGTGTCTAATCCAAGATTTGACAACCACTTCTTTTCAATGCAACATGTTATTCTCAACAACAACTTATATGTCCTTCCAAACAAAAGGCAGTTCAAATGCCCAAGGCACGATACCAAGGCCTAATTAAAGACTACGACGGCGGTACCATTATGGAATGCTACATTCACCCCACCATAGACTACACACGCATTCCAGAAATGGTACAAGCTCAGAGAGAATTCATACTACAACGCATCACCCAAACCACGGCCAAATCCAATAAAATCATCTATCCGCCTCTCCCCTGTGACTTTTCGACACGATACGAGGAAAGTAACAATAAACCGTCCTCGTCCAAATACTTTTCGGAGGCCTCACGTGCCTTATCCATACCGGGTGTCAAGGAGGCCGGATGGACCTTGTCGGACCTAATAACCTCCACGGGCGGGACGAAGGACTCGGATCAGAAGAAGGATTTGCTCAAGAAGGAATTATTGTCGTTGGTTCAAAAGGTACAGGAAAAACATTTTTCGTGGTGTTTTCGTGATCCCGTGGACACATCCGAGGTTACCGATTACCTAGAAACGATAAAAGATCCGATTGATTTACGTACCATGGAAAAACGTGTGAGGAAGGGCGATCATTATAAGAGTAAGCATCAATTGTATGCCGATATGATGAAGATGGTGAATAATTGCAAGATTTATAATGGGGAGGGGAGTAATTATTACGATTGTGCGGTGGAGTTGGAAAAGTATTTGAGTACCTTGTTCCCACTGAGGATGGAGGGAGTGAATGGCGGTGTTGAATGAAAAGATTTTTTTCCCGTGAGAGAGAGATTGTGATCGTCAGCATTGATATTACAAAAAAACAATTACTTTATATACTGCAAACACAGCTACTTAGCATAATGTATTTTAACTCGTTTGTGAATTCTATTATTTGCGTGTGCAGATACCGCCTCTGACACAACATTGAATTTTGTATTGTTTAGCTCTTTTGGCAAGATCAATAATATAAGCGTTTGCAAATGCATGGATTGCTCGTTCAAGAACTCTCATTCAGAGCAGTAGTAACTGTCGAACTCAAGGACTGTCTAAACAAATGGCATCATCCGCAGAAGCACCAGCTTTTTGATTGCCACTGATTGTAGTATTTGTAGTATTCACTGTCAAATTGGTGCTATTACCCAATGAAGTCAAATTTGGATTCACATTTTGAAACATGGGAGGCATGGTCGGCATAGTAGTAGCCATACCAGCACCATTCCTCGCGGGAGATGGCATATAATACCCGCTACTGTCGCACTTGACATTGCCCAAAATACACGCTCGTTCCTCTTCCGTCGGATCTTCCTCGCCGTTATCCTTCCTCCGATCAAGATAAGCCTTGGCATCATCGACATCGAAACACCCCTGTAATGCCGTTGCCCAAATAATTGTATCAAACGAACGAGCCGGCATCCATTGCGTTACTGTTCCTCGACAGGAGGGACATGTGTTGTTCACGACTTGCTGTGTACACTCGGCGCAAAAGGCGTGACTGCAGGGTATGGCGAATGTGGATTTGATCAATATGTCCATGCACAAGGCACATGTTTGTTCTCCTACCATTAGTTGATGTGATCGCTTTCGTATTTCTTGGTGTGGTGCATTATTCTTTTTTGGTGTTGTGGACATGGATATTGAGTCTGCCTTTCGTTTTAATGATGAAGTTTCGTCTGCACTGCCTTCGCCATCATCACTTTTGAACCGTGCAGGTTGTTGTGTGGACTGCGTGTCATCCTCCTTACATATTTGCACAAGATAAGCATACTCCAATGCACCACGCAAAGAAATGACAGACCCATGATGGATAGGAATCGTTCGTCCCAACGGTTCATTAACTACTCTCCCATCAATATGTACCAAATGAAGCTTGGGAGCCTTCCTCATGCTCAAATACGCCACTAACGGCTGTGACTCTGAATCGCATTGATTTTTATCTGATTTTCCAGCGTCACTCCTCGAAAATGACACCTCGCAGAGTGCACGCGAAACACCACTATGATTAATCCCCGTTTGTTTGTTCCGCCCCAATAATACAGAGGAGGCAACGGCACCGTCATTGAATCGACGTGCGTGAATCACGCTGGTGGTTTCGTCGTCGGGAGTGTCCTCGTCGACATTTTGTACGTGAGACAATTTGAGATGGATGGCTTTGTGACTTTGTTTTATAATTTGGGGTGGATTGGGCGGGGTTGATATCGTTGATTTGTCGCGGAGATATGTTTGTGTGGCGTGTTTGGAGAGAGGGATTAGTTTTAATATGGCGCTGTCGTAGCGGGGAGTTACGATCCGTTTGGCTTGTTGTTGAATAGGTGATGATAATGATTGTCGTTCCATGGTTGGTTTTGCTTTTTGCTTCGTTTTCTGTTGAAAGAGCGCTACGTTAAGTAAAGTATGTAAGCATATACAGTAATTTTAGAGTAGATACCGGTCGTGTTCACACATACATACATAGTACATACCTAGTAGAGCTTGAGTAGAGCAAGAGACAAGAGGGTAGGAAAGAAACCCAAAATCATGGGACGATGACCTGACACGTAACTTCGACCCCCACAACATCGTTAATGCGGGACCACTGGCCACCCAGGGTTCATCGGCCATTCGCTTAGCCGTATGGCTCTTGCATCGTTTATGCTGCCCCGAAACCCGATTGATGGGTCTGAACATTATGTTCTGCTTTTCACTTGCACGTGATGTCTTGATTACTCACGATGTCCGAGGGGATACCCATCACGCTGCCTGCATACCGGCTTCCTGCTGGGCTTTTGTGCCATTTGTGGTAGTGTGGAACAGAGGTAGTAGTGTTTGTGCCGGTGATTTTGGTGATTTCACTGGACATGTGGTTCAGGTCCTTATGAATGGACCTGAGACAAATTTAGCTTTGCTGTTGCAGTTTGGTGGCAACAGAACAAAAGATAGCAACGATTGTTTTGTCTCTGCTCGTTCGAGTCTCGATTAAAATAGTTATAATACTTGTATTCACACAGGTCATTGAGTCCTTTAACGCTTATTGCTGTTGCTATCTACAAACAAACAATTAAAACAAAAACGTTTCCTCCTTCGTTTGAATCAACATCGTTCCATCGTTTCCATCGTTTTCGCCATCGTTTTCGCCATCGTTTCGCCATCGTTTTCAATCATGCTCCATCATTCTTCGTCTCGTTCCCCTCGCAATCGTTCGTCTCGTCAGTCGTCTCCCTCCCGTGCTTCGGCCATTCATCGTGGATTGTCTGCCCTTCGATCGGGCATTGGTGGTTTCTCCCCGGATTTCTTTGGCCGTGAAGGTCAGCCTCCGATTGCCAATCGCTTGAATGTTGTTGCGTCGGACCAAGAACCCCTTCCTTCGGCCAACAACGTCTCTCCTGGCTCCTCCCGTCGCTCGGACTCGTCGAATCCCCTCGACCGTGGCTTCCTCGGCTCTCCCGGCACTGGCCCCGTCGACGAATCCTCTCTCGAATCGAATGGCGGCGACGTCGGGCCCTCACCGTCCTGGGATTCGTTCAATCAGGCTATGGAATCGTCGAAAGGAAGTGAGTCGGGCCAGAATTCTCGTGACGGAGACGAATTCGATGGCACTTACCGTGATTTGAACCCTCGTTCGCCTCGCCAACGTCCTCCTAGCCATCGCGGACGCTCTCGACATTCGTCCCATGGCAACAAGTCTCGTTCCAACCGGTTCAGTGCCCTCGATGATGACGACGTTGATGGTTTCGGGCATGGTTTCGGTCGTGATGGTGGTGCGAGTGGCTTTGTTGGCGTTGGTGGCCACAACTCTCGCCACAATCGCGCGCGCAGTGATGGCAGGGAATCTTTCGGAGAATCTTTTTCTCGTGACCGTGACTATGGTCACGATGACCGTGACCCTGACCCGGACAGTCACTCTGTCCAACTTCAAGGTTCTCATCCCACTCCTTGGTCCCATGTCTTGCCTACTCAAGGACTTCAACTTCGGTCGGCCCCTCGGGATACTGCTTTCCTTGACTCTCGTGACGTCAGACTCAAGAAGTCAGATCGCATGAACCTCAGCTATCGTGACTTTGAGAAAGCTCGAGACAATGCCACTCGTGCTCCTGATGACAAGTATCTGATCGGACTCCTTGAATTTGACAAGATCCTAGATCCCAAATCTTATGAGAGCTCGAGCCACCTTGCCTCCTATGTCTCAGATCACCAGCAGTCGCTTGCCAAGCTACAGGAGCGTGCCTTGGCGTATGATTTGACTGACACTGTGAAGGTCTACTCCACTTTTGATCTGAACAGTCCTCATCTAGTGGGTCAATGTCATGACCTCTTCTCTGATCATGACATGTTTGTGTTGGACGAAGTTGTGGCATGGCAGGAATGGCTTTACTATTGGGCCCTTGAAGTTGATATCATTTCGAGCAAATGGCTCATGCAGCTGGTTCTCAACTCTCTGAAGTCGGATCTCCGTGAAGAGGTTGAACAGGAACTCCGTGATATGGACCCAGCGTACCAGGGTGCCGCTACTGCTCTTTGGCTAGTGTTGGACAAAGTTACTCAGAACTCGTACGAAGCGACTCAGGCTCTGCAGAACTTCATTACTACGTTCCGTCTCGCTTCTTATCCGAATGAAGATGTCCGGTTGGCGTGCATGCAATTCAAGTCAATCCTTAAAGCTCTTGCCAAGTCAGATGCCATTCCACCTCATTCCGCATCCATCATTCTCAAAGGGTTTGCTACCTCGTGCGATGATGACTTTAATATGGTGTGCAAGCAGCTAGATCTCAACGAACGCATGTCCTCCCCCACGCGACGCTCTTCTCATCGTTATCATAAGCTGAGTTCTACTTCTGACGATCTGTACAAGCATTTGGTGACTGATATTTTTCCCGTCCTTACTTCAATGCATCGTGACAAGGTCAATGCCGGTACTTGGTCTGGTCAATTCAAATCGGATTTGTCTCAGCGTGCTTCGGCTGTTGGTTCAACCTTCTTCACCGATGCAGCTTCCGTTCAAGGTGATCTGAAGGCCCTGGTGTCCCAACTGGCTCTTTCACCTCGTTCTCAAGGTTCCCGCGACTATAGTCACAACCTTTGCTTGAACTGTGGTGAACCTGATCACAGGGCGCGTGATTGTAAGGAGCCCTTCCCTAACCCAAACCGTCCCGAATGGCTAGTTGAGCTTTGTGCCCGTCGAAGAGCTGGTTCTCGCAGTCGTGATGGATCCCGTGGCCGAGCTGATAGTAGAAGTCGTGACCAATCTCGTGGTCGTTCTCGTGACACCTCTCGTGATGCCTCTCGCCGTCAACAGACTCCTGGCCGTCAGCGTACCGCTTCCCGTTCTCAGGAACGCAAGGTGTCCTTTGACAAGCAGAACAATGCTGCAAAGGCTGCTCTTATTGCCTCTCAGTTGCAGGAGCAGTTGGGAAAAGAGTAGGCGGTGACAGTCTTGGCTTTCACGATCGCCGTCCCTTTTCTCAAATCCAAGTTTTATGTTTCGTTGTGATGGTTATGCGTGGTTGGTGGCGACTTTTGGCGGCTCCTTTCTACCTTGGCTTTTCACTTCTTGCCGTGTTGCCAGCGCTCCTCATGGGGTTCAGAGAGTTTGTCTTCAAGNTTTTTTTCCATCGCTTCACCGTTATCGTATTCTTCGTGGTCATCGTTGACATCGATAAGTTGCTCGCCTCCCCGATTGATTGTCGAGTAATTTGGTTATTGTTTGTAGAGTCGTCCTGATCACGCGAGTATACAAAACATGTTCCATCGACCCAAAACCCCGCCCCTCCCGAATCCCCAACTCATCGCGCTTCCATCTCGTCTGCCAACAACAACAGCAGACCTCGCACCCGACCCTTCCCCGTCATATCATCATCATGTTCATCTAGTAATTGTTATCGCCCTCGTCTCCCTGTTCCAACACTTTTGTTGTTATCATCAAGCCTATCCTGCTCAATCGTCGTCACGTTTGCAGATGCAAGAAACAACGGACCGTGAAGTTTTTCAGCTTCCGGCAAGATTCGAGTCCACTCAAAATCGGCCAATTTCGAGAACTCTTGTTTTTAGTATCCAAGTTCACCCGGTACTTACAGAACCAGTCTGTCTGGTTCCGCGAAGTTTGCCGGATACTTGCGCATCCTTCTCTTTTCATCACCACCATCGCCCGACGCTCGCCCAACAACAACCAACAACAATAACACCATCCAATCATTGTACGAATCATCATCGTACAGTCGTTCGACTCTCTCCCTTCAAATTCACATCGTCTACACGTGTGAATGCCTTCGTCCGCAACAACAAGTCATCCCTTGAAGTCCTCTGCTTGCCATCAACGTCACAACAGAATGACATCTCTTCGCGATTGACCTGTCGAAGCACCACTTATGTCGCTTCCTTCTTGTCCACTGCTCCAACTTCGTCTCTCCAATGGCGGTTTACGCAAACAGTGACTCATCTTTGTCGCTGTGCCGCCGAGTTTCGTCGAACCCATCCGCTTCGCCCTCCACCCGAACCCGACGAATGTACCCACGAGAATCCTGCCTGTCATGCTGTTGAGATTCGACATTCTCAACTGCAGATTACTGCCTTGATCTGGTTCATTTCGTGGCCAAACGATCGTCACGAAAATCGTCGAATTCGGCTGTTTCGCCGGCTACGCCGTAACACGAGGGACCGCGCCCGCCCTCGAACTCCCCGCCGCACCGTCTCGTCACCACGTGCCTGGAGCCGTTGGGGCTCATCTGCCCCAAACCCCGCTCTGCAGATATCATCCCCTATTCTGATTCTGCTAGTGATTTGATGTACAGAGTCGAAAAGCATGGATGTAAGAGAAATGGCTCTGGGGATGGCTCCTCCAAGTTGAGCTCTGAATTCCCACACAAATTCAATAGTGATGCTATTCTCTTGGACCCAGTTGTTGTTACCCAAATGAGTTCTTTGCGTGCATCGATTGGAGAAGAGCACATTGTATGCATTGATTGTGATGCTTCAAATACTGTGTTAGAAGCCCAGTCAACTCATCAACTATCGTTTGAAGATCACGAGGTATCGAATCATGCCTGTGCTGTGCTGTTATTGTCTCCAAGGGTAGAATGGGAAGGTGTTATGCCGATCCACAACCATGCTTCAAATTCATATCACATTGAATTCTACGATGTTGAAAGTAGCATTGCAGTCCCGACCTATCGAGTTAGCTTTAGCTTTATGGAATGTACTGACACACCACCACCTCCCATATTCGTTCAAAGTTTATGTTGGCCGTGCCTTTGGATACATCCGATTATGGCACCTATTAGTCCAAAGTTTCGTAAAACTTTTGGGAAAAGTCCGACAGCTCGGCGGATTGTTATGTACTTGCATCTGCATACCCTACTCTCCCAAATGAATTATCTCATCCACAACGCCAGTCCCGATATACAGCTCCAAACAGCACTTCATCAATGTGCCACCGAGTTTTACATCATCTACTTCGCCCGACCACCACCAGAGCCAGATCCCAACATTCAGTTATCTATTAACTATGGGATTCATTGCATGGCCCACACGTTGGTCAAGAGTCATAGTCAAGTCCGTTTAAGTTTAAGAGAGAGCACAACAATCGTTACACTACCGACAAGGCTATGGATAAGATTTGCACAATGTGGATTCTTGATCAACGGTATCGTGACCTGCATAAGTCCCTTTGTTCTTGATTTGGAGGTATTGGTGTTCAGATTTGGTACGGACTACAAATCTAGAGGGAGATACACTGTCTCGCTGGTCAATGTTTGGTATCCCTTAGAGGAACTTCAACGACAACATTTCACACCGCAGCTCCAGCTCATTCAGAATATTTGTCCCTTTGAGTACACTATGACTATGACATTCAGTTCAATGTTCACCAACCGCCCAGGTTGCATCACCTACCAAAACTATGTGTGTGCAAACATACCATTAACGGTGTCATCACGCGCTCCTCGACAGTTTGATTCTTGGTTAATTTACTACGGTGTTTCAAGAATGCCCATTACATTCATTCAATGTGACAGTTCACGTATTCAGTTATGGTTGTTGAATGAGAAGTGTTCTCGGTTCACTCTCCTGATAGAACAATTCGGAACTTCTAATGTGCAACTTGATCCTGTCAACCATCGGATGAATTTCAACACACCTGCAAGAATCCCTAAAAGAGTCCCAGTACTTCAAACGCATTCTATGTGGTTGATGATGCTTGATGTATTCAACAACAGTTGCGCTGTTAATTCGGTGCCTATGTCTCCTTGTTGGCTACCTACAAGACTTATTTACCTTGTAAGCCCTCAGCTTGCTCCATTGAACAATTGCCCTACCAACATCCTTTGTCTTGAAGCCATATCAACGTTTGAAAATACTCTCAGCAATATTTGGTCGAGACCCCACTGGCTTATCAATTCCAGTGATTATGGTGTCAACTGCTTCTTGCGGGCCAACTTGCCAAGAACATTCACTCATTGCCTTATTCGTGCAAGTGTATGGTTTTATGGATTGCATCTTCTCAGTACTCAGAATCACAATGAGCGACTCTCAACAACTAATGCTCGTCGTCGTTACTTTTCTGCTAGTACCCCTAGTTCACGAGCACATCAAACGTCAAGGATCCAATTTGATGTAAATGGGCCCTCTCCGTCAAATGCTAAGTCAAGGTGCAATGCAATTGAAGTTGTACCAAATATCAGCGCCACCGTGTGCATGTGGAATCAGAGGGAGCTGCCTTACAACGTCCCATTCGTTTTAGAGGGAGCATGTTTCGGTTTAATTGACTGGGCAACAGCACCATCTTCATTACAGGTACTGCTCTATGCTCCAGTACCTCCTAACAGTTTCATTCGTGCATATCACCCTCCATTCATCTGTCTCTCGAGAATCCTAACTACACAAGCAACATCCGCCTCCACTCAATGTATTACCAGTCCATTTGTCTCACATCTACAGTTGGGACCACTCCAACTGAATAACTCATCCATCACACTCTTCCGCCCATCGCGCCAGAGGGAGCTACTCCAACCAACTTCAGCCAGTAACTTGCTTCCTATTCGGGACAACTTACTGCCACGAACAGTCAACAATTGTTTCATTTATTTAGGCGCAGACTGGTCTCTCCAACTCAAGGCGCTCTATTGCACAAGTCCAAGCAATTTTGTTTCTAGTCTGTATGAGATTACAGACTTTGGCTGGATGCATTACCACAATCTTAACTTACTTTGTCAGAAATGTCCATCTATGAACAAGTCCCTCCTACGGCAATCATCATGCTTATTTAACTTCAAAACACCATCCAACATTGAGGATGAAGTTGTAAATATTTTCGTGCCTGGCATAAAATCAAGTCGTCTGTTTCAAATGCACACCTCGATTCAGAATGAGCTATTACAATATCAGTGTACTCTCTACATGTCCTCGGAGTTCAAGACAACTAATTTTCAGCCTCATTTCATCGATCAGGCAAATTGGAGTACTCATTGGATCCATTTAATCTCTTATGTTGCATGGGGTTCTACAGTCCCAGAGGGAGAGTATTCGGGTTGGCGTTGCTTGCTTCAAGGCACACATTTCATCAATGTTGCTCTACACTTCAGCATCAAAGGTTTTAGTTCATTGCAGAGAATTCTCTACGCTCTTGTGTCTCATGATACAAAACAAAATTTCGCTACATCATGGCTACACTCTAACACCAACAACACCAGAGAATATGACCTTCCATTTGCCACACAAACTACAGCTGTCCCAGTCCTGCATTTATCACCGTTACTACAACTCATGCATGGGATTACTGTGTTAAATTTGACCAACGCACCAACATTCATGCCTTTACCATTGTATCATTATATCTGTGAATTTGACCATCGACATACACGAGTGATTTGTCCACTGGCTGCTTCCCGATACCCTGGTTTCAGAGGGAGTTCACACACATCAATATACTTTCAATCTTGCTTTCATAGATTACTTGCTTTGGCAATCATTCTGAGTTCACCCACGTATTCAAACCTTGGAGCATGCTTCCATCTTTTGCACCTTTGCATATTCATTACATTATTGTTCTACAAGTGGTATTTTGTGCGATCTTTCCATTATGACAGAGATCATCCTACAAAGCTCGAG
>JALLPH010000711.1:0-15679 GCA_036939855.1 Cyclotella choctawhatcheeana
GGGTGGGGACAATCTCAGCTTGAGCTTCCCACATTTCACACCAAGATTGTGTGTGATTGGATCAGCACATGCAATTCACGGCAGCTGGACTGTCCCAATGTCTCCTTATGGGTATAATGAATGGTCAGAGGGGGTACAGATTGGAATCAATTGTATATATAATTTCCAGTGGTATATCTATCTTGTCCTTGGCCACATTTCACACCAAGATTGTGTGTGTTTGGATATCACTGTCATATGCTTATTATCACAGCTGGGCTGTCTTAATATCTAAAAATGAGTATAATGCTTGATTAGATATTGTGCAGATTGGTATTCTTTGTCTACTTGTCCACATTGGTCATAACTTTTTTAGTCGTGGGTGAACACAAATCTAGCTTGTGTTTGAATGACCGAGAAGACTTCAGATTATAATAGTATGGACCCAACCTGGCACTGATATCCAGTAGCCCAGTAAAACAGCATAATATTCACTTTTACAGTTATTCTTGTCTAATGCCCCTTGTTAGGGGGTTAGGCTCTCCTGAGTTTCATTTTTTTTGCCACCAGCCACAGCCATTATCTGACACAGCTGACATCACTGCAGCTATAAATATAAATACTTTGCACAGGTAAAAGGTTTTTCCTCCTTTAGGTTGAGGTTGAGAGCACAAAAGTAAGGACATTTTTTGTTTCAGCCATTAGGGCTGCATTGGTTTTTTGAGTCTTGTGAAATTATAAGCTTTGGCCTGTGGGTTACAGTTGCAGTGGAATCTCAACATGAATTAGAACAACTGAGCGCACATTGAACAAACAGTTGAGAATGGCAATGAGAAGATTTAAAAATAGATGGGAGAAACATTAGAGTAGACCTGAATCCACTTCGGCGCCTGAATTCGATTTCGGCAGGCTTCGTTGGCTTCGCACTAGTAGTGCTCTAGTAAATATTGAATGTTTTTTTATTCAGTCAATATTAGGAATTTTTCAATGATACTAAGTTATTTCTTGTAGCGCTTGATGTGATCTATCCAAAAATGCAATAAAACATGATACATTTTACATCACCCCTATGTATCTTCATTAGAGCGTGCGTCATAGGGGGAGTCATGGGAGTGACACTGTCCGTGACTCACACGTCTACTAGTGATAGTTAGTGAAACAATTATTTAGTCCCACGAACCGTATCACTAGTAGTCTGCTAGTTGCCGAAACGTTCAGGTTGGTATCGGCCGACGGCCGAGATGGTGAGATCTACGACTAGCCATATCTCCGTCAATATGCGGACCTAGGAGTCGTGAGATATGTCACATTGATCAGGGGTGATGAGATAAGTTCAAAAATGCAATAAAAAGGGTCATTTGGGAGGAAATGTGACGTGTCAGAATTAACTGCTGACATCTCGCCGAAGCTGTCAGGTCTACTCTAGATTGAGTTAACACAAACTTTTTATGTAGTCACACATCAGTATAGACAATATTCTACACATGAACTCATACTACGACAAGTGGTATGTTTGGAAGGTTCAGCTGGTGAGTTTTCTGCATCGTCGTGTTTCTTTTGAATTTAATCGTATAAATTTCACCAACTGATCAACCCGCCAATGGATCACGGGACACGGTGAGAAGGCCTAATGACAAGATTGTTGATGGTTCGGGAGATTGGTTTGAGAGAGAGAAATCACACAACAATTCATGTAGCTGAGTGGATATTACGCAACACACCAACAGCCACTCAAACTCAACCACACAGCAACCAATCAGGTGTGCTAGGGTGGTTAGTCATAAAATGAAGCAGAAGTCAACAATCGCGGTCGATTTTGATCTTCTTTTCCATTGTTACAAATTGAAGTGGCTCAATTGGCTGCCAAGTTTGGGACAAGGAATAGATTTAAGACCACAAGAATGCAGCAACATCTTCTCTGGTGTATCAAGAGGCTTTGACTTTGACACCTCTATATGATTTCATTTGAAGCAGCACTGCGTTGTGCTCAATTTAATACTACTGTAAAAACAAATTGCTCTAGTACTACTATGATTACTAATAACAAACATCAATAATGTGGTAATCTTGAACACCCCTCATTTGTCACCGTCAGCCTTGAATTCACAGAGAAATCAAAGGTTGAAGTGACCTCCAAAAGTAATAAGTCCTAGAGGGACTGTGGTAGCTATCTGTTAGCAATGCTATGATAATTAACTGACAAAAAAATCATTAGACTCTGCCTACCGCAATCATGCGGGCACACTTTACGCAGTAACTTTTATTGGTAATATTAGTTAAGTAAATGAGACTTTCACAGGATACTACTCTGCACTTTTCTCCGGCTTGTGCATGGATTCAGTGATGAAGATTGTAGCTCAAGCTAATTTCCTTAGCTTAAGATCCAACCACATCATTTAAGCCTATTATTTCATTCTGCACATTGCTTCAAAAATTTCCAACCATTTGTCATAATGAGTGATGCAATGTGCATGTCCTACATCTTTCCACATAATTTTGTCAACTATAGGGCCATCTTGGCTCGTCGTTTGACTTGACACAATGTTGTTATGGTCTAAAACTTCCTTTTCAACTTTAGATGAATTCACAATCTCATCATGCTCAGATAGACATACTAGAACATTGCACTCTTTCGGAACGTCAGCCAACCATAGCTCCGAGTTGTACCAAGCAAAGTTTCGTCTCAAATAATGCTCGATGAATATCTCCGAGCTCGCAACTAGATGTATCTTTGATTCATGAAAGAAACGAATGAATTTGCGAGCCCAGCTATTGGAACTGTCTTCAAGCTCTTCACTTTCTCTCCTTGTGTACAAAAAATTGATCATGACATCAGGCTCACTCAACAAAATTGACACAGGATCAATCAAAATCAAATTCCGTATTCTCTTCTTTAAGTGTGAAGACTTGACCATCCATGTGAGTTGACATGATCCTAACGAGTGTCCACAGAGTGTCAAGTTTCTCTCAGATTTATCACAAATAAGGTGACGATCAATAGCTTCCAGTACTCCATGAACAGTATCTTCTTCAGATACTGAATCAAAGCATAAAGAATATGAAACTGCCAGATTCTCAAAGAAGAAAATATCTCTCTGCAACGAGCTTTCACGTAAGAGCCCAAAGAAAATCATTGGCAGGTACGGAGCGAAACCGCCTGGTGCAATTCCATGAAAAAATATGAATGAATTTTCTCTTCTTTTGCTTGACTTTGGGGCACGATGCCAATACCTCAAACCACGCTCACAAGTATATTGTCGAAAGCCTATGAGCAATAAGATCATGTTTGCTGCGATTCTAAGCAAAGCCACTCCTGCATACACACAATAAGGTCTATATAGCGACTTGACTTCTTCAAAGGTAAAGCATCGTGGTGAGAAGTTGGGGTTTCTTCCAGATTCAAAGGTCAAATTTGCTTCTGCTTTTAATGTCTGGTAGAATTCATCTAGTACTTTGAGCGTTTCGGGTGTTGATTGGACAATAGAATTGTGTACTCCAAAGAAAGCCCAAGATAGAAACTCATCCATATTGTCTTTTTGTAACCTTCCTAACTCATATCCCTTTTGATTGATGTTTTGAATATTACTGCCAGCTACTTCATTCAACGAAGATTCACTGGAACTCCCATACATTCCCTCGCCTCTATCAACTGACGACCATGCCATCCGAAGCAAAGGTGGAGGGCAGAATCCCAAGTCTACAGTATCAAACTGCTCAGAGAATTGTTCGTAATGCCTATCATTACCTTTTGCTATGAACCAAGACTCAATGAATTTGTAATATACTTCTGACTTGGCTGATGCATTGTTACTATCCACTGGTATACGCTTTCTCAATCGCTCTAGTATTCTTCTCAGCAATAAAATTCTGTCTTGAGTCCGTGGATAATCACGATACGCAGCTGGTGGCCTTTCACAGGAAAGCAAAAACGATTGTAGAAAAGCATTAGCGAGACACGTGGTAAGGAGATAGATGGTGTATTGCACAATACATTACATTTCCTACCTTGACAAATCTACTCGATTGGCACGAGGTATCAGTACCATATGATAATGAACAAAGAACCATACTTCGAAGAGAACATACGCCAAGACAAGAGTGAATGCTGTCGATCCCGGTGTAGGAAGGAAAGCGATCAATGGAGCGAGGATCATCGTAGCAAAGTTAGGGACAGGGCACAGCGAATTGAATCTCTTATCTCTTGAAACCGCCCTCAATCCTCAATCCACGCCGGCGACTGTTGGCTGTTGGAATTGTAGAGAGAGAATTCTCAGTCACTCTTGAAAGGTAACAATATGTTGTTTATTGAGGGATACCTGTAATTGAAATTATGTCGGGGTGAACTGAAGTCAGAACCCAGCATTTCTCTTGTCTGCGTTAGACGAGGTTTGACGTTGACGTTAAGTAGGGAACTTCCAATGAAGCAAAACAGTATTATCGCAACACTCTCCATATTATGTCCCCTTCTTATGCATCCCACTGAATCTTTTCTTCATTCGTCTGGTGGTGTACCAACTCTCGTATACGGGAGAAATCTAGGCTGTAGTAGGTTATCCAATTCCGACGACGAAGAAGATGACGAGGCATGGAGAAAGCAAATAGACGGGGGAGGTGATTTAACAGATAGATTTAAGCACAAGGTTTGTAATTATGCGGTTGAGACTGTGGAACACTTTTCTCTATAATGTCAAATTAATAGACCACAATGTCGAATGACAAACTATCTCATAGGTACATGCTTTAATGGGCACCTATGATCCACCACCGGGTGCAACAGATGATGAAAATCAAATGGGTTTCATCACCGGGGCATTCCTTCAATTTCCCACGGAATATACATTTAGTGTAATAGGCAAAACTGTTGATGGTGATGCATACGCAAATGATGTGAAACGTCTAATGGAATCAATACTGGGTTCAGATGCCAGGATGGAGACGAGGGTCGCGCCTAGGGGAACAAAGTTTACGAGAGTTAATGTGAAAGTGAGTGTGGAAAGTGCTGCTATGATTACCTCTATTTACGAGGAATTAGACTCTATGGAATTGACGGTAATGAAGTTTTGATATGCGATTAGAGTTTCAGTTGGATCTTTGGCTTCAAGGACGTGTGCTGTTCCAGCCAAAAACTGACAAACTGAAATACACCGACAATCTAATTTAACGTCCAAGTTAGTCTCCTTAGCCACTGTCAATGAGAGCAGAGGGTATAGGTAGGGAGTCTCTCCAACTCCACTTGAACCTCCAAGATCGCACTGAAATTTTCACAGGTGAAACTTTCATGCTCCTGTGTGGCATTCAGTGTAGTGTTGTAGTAATAACACCCACAAAATGAATATTGCCATATCAATTCAACAATGAACTTCGCAAAGAATACAAGTCTAATCACCATCTTGTCATCGGAACACGGGAGGCTTCGCCGTGAGCAAAGAGATATCGACAAACGTGATTTACAAAAAGCCTTGAAGCACGGCACTCACGAGAAAGCCTGGGGACAGAGATGGAAAGTTGAATATGATGGGATTACTTTCATAACAGATTCTACAATGCGCCGGGAGGTGACAGCATTTCCTTCGCCGCTTCCTAAAGTCCCGATTGACCAGACTATGATTTCTGAAGGAGTCAAAACAAAACAACTCCTCAAACAGAGACCCGAACTTGCGACAAGCCACACAGTCATTGTGATTGATAATAGTGGATCTATGCTCAGCAAAAAGAATGATATCCATCTTTACCGTGACAGTCAAAATGCTGCCTTTAGTTTTACAGCACTTGAGTTCGTGGCAGAGCAGATTCTGAACAATACTGCAGTCAATTCAGATCTTGTATCCTTAATCAAATTCAGCGACAAGCCAACAGTTGAAATGGTCAGAGAACCGATCAATTGGGAAATCTACAACAACATCTTAACCCATAGGAATACCGATAAATTTGTGGATCGTCAACAAGCACCATATTACGATGATATTCTTGGGAGGAGTAATTTTCTACCTGCACTCGAAAAGGCCCGAGATCTCTTGAATGAAGGTGCTCACGACCAGCTCGCACTTTCTGTGTTTTTCTTCTCGGATGGCCAATTTACTGATCATAAGAACAAAGGCATCTCATCTGACGAGTCCATTCAACTGATGAGAAATATCATCGTAGAGATGGCATCCAAATATGGCGAGACTTTGTCTGTTAATACAGTTGGTTTGGGAAACCAGTATGACGATTTTAGTGCTCTGAAGGCCATTGCCGATGCCGCAAAAGCTTCTGGTTCAAATGGATCATTCGAGCAATGCGACCGCACCGCCCATTCTATTTCATCTTCTATTTCAAGTCTGGTTACTAGCACCACAGAGACGAGACTTGCCCTTCAAGAAGGCCGCCGTAAAGGCTTTACCCAGAGGACAGACTTGGTGTCAGAGGAACTAGCTCCTGTTAATCCCAACTGGAAATTCTTCAAGATTGACCAACACTTTATCTACGATCCAAGGTTTCGTCGGTTTCATCGATCGCCCGGTTTACCGTTGGCTGTATCCTATTCTATTGAGGCCATCCAAAGAGTATCGAAACGAAGGCCAAATCCACCGTATCTTTGCATAAACTCTAACTACCTTGGCAAAGGTGCAGAGCGGGTAGCATTTCGATGTTGTTTGTCTGATTCTGAAAGCGAGGATGGTTTTGTGCTTGGTGAAATGATAGCTAAAGAAACCAAGGATGCCGAACGATTCGACGAAAAACATGAGTTCCATGAAGGTGACCTTTAGCTTTCCTCGTCATTACTTGCATCATACACTTGCATATGTACTTACACTCATATTATGTCTTGAAAGGTTTTGCTCAAACACAAGACTTGGCCAATTACCTTGCTATTAAGTTCAATGAACACCTCAAAAGCATCCCATGCTACACTCCAACAACGACCCCTAAACTACAATTTATAGGATGCTCCATCTTGATGCTTGCAGACTCTAAAGCAACAGATGGATTCAGGGCAGTTCTTGTAGAGAAAAAGCTTGATACTGAACGATTCAAGTGGACAAAATGGAATGATAATAATGGTATGGTCGATGGCATGAAAAAGCACCTGCCTATTGATGTTGACTTTGAATTGAGGCAGCTCAACCAGCAGCAGCCGCAAGTAAACGATCTTGGTGCCATTGCGGAATGTGACGAGGATTCTGATGATGAGAGCGTTTCTGATGTCGAGGAAGCAAACGATGTGGTGGAAGAAGATGATAATGGATCTGAAATGATAAACGGTATCAACCCCTCCGAATATCTCCAAGCATTCACCCACTTCACGTACCGATTTACTCGAAAGAGAATCATGGTATGTGATTTGCAAGGTGTGTTTAATACTGACACAGTTCCTCCTACAATCGAGCTGACGGACCCAGCCATACATTATGCATCATCCAAGGGTCGTCGCATGGTGTACGGGAGAACTGACAAGGGAAAGACTGGAGTGAATGCTTTC
The DNA here is from genome assembly GCA_036939855.1 of Cyclotella choctawhatcheeana. Taxonomy (NCBI): domain Eukaryota; phylum Bacillariophyta; class Thalassiosirophyceae; order Thalassiosirales; family Thalassiosiraceae; genus Cyclotella; species Cyclotella choctawhatcheeana. The sequence goes on from JALLPH010000711.1 coordinate 7,442, forward strand.
TTTAAGGTATTACATCGGTTATGTCTGCAATGCGCATTGCTGTATATACAGTATATTCATCTTATGAAGTAATTCAACGTGACTCTGCCCTCACTTTACTCATCTCATGTTTACTATAGACACACAAATGCACCAAGATATGCAAGTATCTGCATCTGTCTGCAAGGAATAAGAAATGGCAAAACAACTGGCGAGAAGAAAGTTCTCAAAGCATGAACTTTCGCCTATAGTCTTTTCAATGAGGAAATGTTACTCTACAGCGGCATTCCAGATTTGCTGTAAATATCTCTGTTTCGTGAAGGAATCATTCGTCATTTTGAGTAGAGTTATTACTCATTTAGTAAAGCATGGTTCATTTCATAGGATCTCCACTATTGAATTATGCGCACAGTGGCGAAGACTCAAATCTAAAGAGTTACAACTATTTGGCTGTAATACAATGTAATATGAATAATATATCGCCTGTTCCCGCTAGCACAGTGAGGTTGCTTTCTTCAGAACTGAAACTGTACATATGTAACTGACTTAGCTGCATTTTTCCATCATTCGTTTCATGCTATCTATTCTCATTTCCAAAAGGAATACAACAAACATATAGAACCAGTAGATGAAGATTCGGACAAAGCTCAATCTTCTTTCTCCTCGTCATTTTCAAATAGGTTTCGAAACACTCCAGCCGCCACTACACTCCCAAAAGCAATCATGATACAGCTGTATGTCATAATGTAATACCTCCTATATTCTTCTTTGATACAACGGGCTCGAGCTGTATTGATTCAGTAGAAGCATCATTATGATTTAGTAATGGCGAGGGATGAAGATGAACGACTGAACGAGACGTAGAATCAAAATCTTCGGATGAAAACGCACCTTTGAGTATATCGTACACGACAAAATTTGGCTGAAGGATGGCCATTGCCAAGAAAAGAGCACCTATGACGATGAGGACGATGCCAATGATGGTATACGATTCCATTTTGGTGTGTTAAGTATTGAAGCCTTCGGCCTGCTTTGTGGCAAAAACTGACGATGGAAGAAAGGAGTCTTCTCTTCACGACTCGTCTTCTTTCTTTTTTATCCGGCTTCAGAGCTTCTTAAAGTTAGTAGGCTATTTATGTGTTAGGATATGTATGGTAGGGGTAGCCGTGACAACGCAACAACTAAAACTGCTTCTTTCCCCACTATTGAGGCAAATCATTGTCTCCCACTTCCACTATTCTTCTTCATCACTCATCACTCATCACTCATCACTCACAATCAATAAAACCTCGCATCGCCAGTGGCCAGCAAATCCAGCAATGTCATCAACTCAAACCACCTCCATCCCCTACCCCACCACCTCCACCGCCCAACCCATCCACATCAAAATGATGGACACTATTCTCCGTCACCGCCTTGACCAAATCAAACGTCTCTCCCGCTCCAAACCTCACTTTACGGCATTTGCTTCTCGTTTACCACTGGATAAGTGCGATGGGATATATTCCGAATATCTACTGACCACGGAACGTGGGAACGTCCATGAAGTAGGCAGTCATTATGTAGCGTTAATGTATCGATCGATGGACGAGCGATTGTCCAATGAGAAACGATTGGAGGCGGTACAGTGTGTTAGAGAGACGAGTCGATTGCTCAAAGACTTTTTGGGGAGGTTGGACCGGGGCGAGGGATTGTACGATGAAGAAGAAGAAGAAGAAGAAGCTGTTACCACTAAAAAGAGAAGCAGTGTCACTTTAGACAATGAAACGGTTGAGAATGCAAATAAGAGATCTAGAAAAGGTACACACCAGCCTGAGAAAGAGAGTAAGAGTAATAGACAGAGCGAAGCAGTAACTCAGAGAGAGGGGATGAATGATGCTATCATGGCTGAAGCAACAATGCCCAATGCAAATAATGGTCAAAGCATTGGGGTTGTCAGCACTCCATCAGGCAATGGTGCAGATGACAAGTCTAAAAACAATGTCTCTCCTGAAGAAACTTCGACAGACATGAATGTCTCCGAAAAGACCAGTAAAACAACTGGTTCGAACCAAACACCAGCTTCCGGCGAGATCAATACCCAGCAATCAAAGCCAGCACCTTTGCATGATGGCATTAGGACAGAATCATCGGAAAAATCAATTGCCACAAGAGAAAATTCTGCATCTGATATGTCAGCACCAGCTAGTTCGTCAAAGGGAAGTGCTCCTTCACTTTCTCGACCAGCCAACGGCACGAAGACGCATACGACTATTTCGACCAACAAAGCAGCAACTACCCTTGCTAAAGCAGCTGCCTTGTCTCAACCAGACACATCATCTAATGATCCAAGCCTACCAAGTGCTACGACTCAGAAGGCTGCAAATCAAAAGCCAGCTATTAGTACTGGTGGGATTAATATTCAACCGGCAAACCAAAAATCAACCTTGAAGGATTCAAATGCCCCCAAAGGAAGTTCTGCATCAGACAAGCCAGAAAGTGCACCTCGCCAACAGACTGTTCAGACAGCTACATCAGCTAATAAAGCAGCACCTATTCTTGACAAACCAGCCGCATCCTCCCAGTCCGCTACATCTGCTGCTACTCCTAGTCTACTATCAGTCATGACTCAAAAGGTAAACAAGTCAGCCAATGTATCTGATAAAGCAACATCAACAGGCCAAAGCAAATCTTCAGCATCAACTCATTCAATATCTTCGAAAGAACCTCAAAAGAAAGATACCGCAAATGCTATGAGCAAGACTGTTCAAGGAGGTTCAACTTTCCCTGGATCTGGAATGACGGATTCTGTTCAAGCCAACAATTCCAAAAAATCCCAATCGAGGTGGGGCCCAAAAGATAACACAAACGTCGATCCTGGTGAGAAACAAACTGACAAAGCTGAGGCCAGTAAATCACGTGTCGGAGGGGTCAGTACTGCTACATCTTCGAAGAGTAGGTGGGGCCCATCCAATGCAAATGGCAATACTAGTGAGAAACAAACTGAGAAAGATGAGGCCAATAAATTACGTGACGGAGGGGCCAGTACTGCTACATCTTCGAAGAGAACTGATACTGATGCAGCTCCATCTAATTCTTCAGCTAGACCCTCGAATCAGCAGCAATCTTTTTCTACCCTATCATCAGCCTTTCAGCCAATCAACACAAATAACAAGAAACCAGCATCTGGCAATGGGACCGACAGCCAACAACCCACAACCAATGATGTTGTCACCTCACCCCCCTCTGTTGGCACTGAACCCAAGCAATCTCGAGATGATTATCATTCCAAAGATTCGCTCCCTGAAATTCCATCAAAGTCAAAAGAAGCTTCACCCAAAGGCTCTGAAAATGCAGTCACCGATGATCATGATATAATTGATCTAATAACCCCACCTTCATCAAGAGCAGCGTCGCCAACAAATCAAGAGACTCCGAAGCCTACAGAAACAACTCTCACTAATGTGGTCAAACAGGCTCCAGCTTCACCGCCTCCCGTTACCAAAATTCTTGTACCTCGTCTTAATCCCTATCCGGATCCTCGACCATTCAGTCAAACACGTGAAGTAGATTTCCTTGTAGACAACGAACGCCCATATAAAAATGGCAGTCTATTTTCTCGACCATCACATACATACTCGTATAGTTCTGGTTATTATATATCTGAATCGGGGGCATGCCTAGATCACAAGACTTATCTAGATGTTCAAGAGAGATTGGCTACCTGGGAGCCATATTGGCGCATAGTGGGAGACATTGGATTGCGTCAAGTTAAAGCCTCATCATCTGGAAGTACTTGGACGGGAACAAGAACCACTGCATGCCTGCCTACAACGCCTCGGTTACCTCGGGATGAAAACACAGGATCTGTCAGTTCAACAGCGGTGTAAGTTTACCTCAGAATATCATTACGTGTTCATGCTGAAATACATCTTTATCCCACTTCATTTTTTCTACAACGGACAGACTGCCTCTGAATCTTCCGAACGTGAGCAAAAGTAAAGAGCTCTTTGCTGGTGTGAAATGGGGACAGTATGCTAATCTAGTGCACGGCTGCGAAACGAAAGACCAATACAAAACAGGAGACGCTCGACTAATCTTGAGAACACTTCCCTTGTTTCGAAGTGATAAAGACAAAAAGAAGAGGGCTGATACTCACATATGGCCGAAGGGGACATTGGTTCAACTTGCATGTGGCAGGAGCAGTGATTTTTTAGTCCCCATTACACAGAGAAGGCAAGAGAAGCACGATGAAAAGGTCAGTATGATGGCTTCTATTTCCATTGCACTCTTCCTTCCCTGCAGTCACTCAACATCTCTTTGGATTTTGTACTGGTAGTCGTGGAAAGGGATGTCGCATATGCTTGATCTGACTAGGTTTGCTAATCCTCAGCAGCCACTTAGCATCAAGCTTTGCAGTGCGGAAGTAATAGAGAACGTTGACAGTGCTTTGGCAGGCTCGCATAAAGCACAATTGACAGGGTCTTATTGTCTTCATGCTGCTGTCTGCAAGTACGTTAGCCCGGATGATTTGTATGAGCAGCTTATAGGCAAACGCAATGACGGAGATGTGATGATACCTACACTGTCAGAGAGGTCTGCGCGAATACTTGCAATGGATTATGTAGCCGACAGCACTGTTTCTCTGGAAAGTGATGATGACGACGACGCAGGCAACGTACCTAACAATGTAAGCAACAGCCTGACTCTCTCATTACTTTGCCCAATTAAGAAGACACCCATGATCTTTCCGGTTCGTGGGAGAACATGTAAGCACCTTCAATGCTTCGACTTGAAGAACTTCCTGCAAATCAATGAGAGCGTGAGTGGTGGTCGATGGAGGTGTGGGAACTGTGAGAACTTTGTATCTGTTCGAGATTTGATCCACGATGGGCTTTTTCAGGTTATGATTGATAAATACAAAGGACAAATTTCTGGTATTCGCGACAAAGTCTCGTTACAGTCCGATGGTACGTTTTATCTCAAGGAGGAGAATAAGTTGAGGTATTCAAATAAAGCTCCTGCTGCAGCCAGCAGCAACGCCGCTACTTCTACCGAGGTTATTGACTTAGATTGAAGTTGTTACTTATGTCTGGGTTGCGCTCACCCAGTAATAAGAATACAACAATTTCTTGCCGATCCATTAATATCATGGTGGCTCATAAGGATCAATCACATTACATTGTGCATCAAATACAATATGATTATTAGAGCTAGTACGTATTCTATATGGGATGTAGTTATATGGATGGAGCAAGCATCATGGCAACTTCCTCATTCAGGTCAACTATTTTCTCACCGCTATTATCTTTTTGTGCATCAACTGAAGCAAATGCTCTCATCAAGCCTCTACAAAGTATCATTCGCATGGCTGAAAATAATTCTGCTTTCTCCGAAGTTTTGCCTTCCCAAAAGATGACTTGATTCATTCTGGCCATCAGAATGTGCATTCCTTTCGTAGAAAATACACATGATGTAGATGCAAAGGAACCATCAAGGAGTGTCTCTTCGTCATTCAGTAAATTGATGGCGATATTGAGCAGTCTGAGATACATGTCAGATTTGGCAAGCGTTGTCACGACTCCCGAAGAACGTTCCTCGAGACAATGTATAATGTGTACTGCTGTTGATGCAAAGTCACCCTTCGCTATTCCATTGAAAATGCGTACTACATGGTGTAGAAGTGCCACCTCTACATTATCTTTCAGCGAAACTGCGATAGAATCATGCTGCTCTAAAGTTGCCAATACAATGCTTGCTCGATTGAGCGAAATACGCGTTTTTTCAGTCAATTTTTCCTGATCTTCTTCGTCACAACATTGAGCTGCAGCAAGGCACGATAATAACATATCTGCCGATTCTTCGCATATGAGATCAAAATTTCTTCGGGATGCAAATCCAAGAGTGCGACGATGACCCTCAGGTAGCCACATTGCCATGATTTCAATGCCACGTAATAACCAATATATCTGTTTCGAAACTTCACCTTTTGAGGCATGATGAGAGGATCTACAAAATGAGAGTGATTCAACAGCATCAGCAATCCGAACACTGCCAAGACGAATCATATCTTCTGTGATATTGAGCAGATTCTCTGCTTCAGAATCCGAGTCAGGATATCGATGTGAAATTGTCTCGGATATGGTTGCTGCAATGCGTGGTTCATAGCATATTTCACCGTCGACCCGCTTGGGAGGAGAATAAGGGAGAAGCAGACGAACTGCAGTTCGCACACCAACATCTGATTGACCCTTGATCGAAAAAGACGATACAATGGATTCAGATGCCGCGAGTAATAGTTCAGTTTGCAAAGATGGAAGTCTTATAATTCCAGAATCGACCAATAGGTTGCTAACAAGACACGTCTTTTGGAAGAAAAAGAAAGCAATCATTGTGTTTGAGATAAAGTTGGATACAGAGCGTGATGATGATTCCAAACTGGTAAAGCTCACCAAAGTAGCAGGAAGTGCAGCTCCACTTCCCCCACCAAATCCCATTAGACTCACGACAACATCCTCGACACTTCCTTCCATCACCTTCAAAACCATGCTTTCCAGCCTACCACCCTCAACCTCTACTCCATCATTACGCATTGCAACTCTAGCCCTCACCGAAATATCGGTGACCCGCATATTAGGTCTTGAATAAAGCAATTCGCAAACTAGCATCTCCGACCACGACCCAGTCCCCACCGGAGGACGGCCTAACAACACCCCAAATATCTGTTCTAATTGCGGAAATCGGGAAAACAACGCGCTACAAGCGTTATTATCCCCCATTCTTCCCGGCTGCAAGACAAGTTTCACCTCGCGTTGCCAATGGGTAAATACATTCATCGCAACTCCCTCCGAATATCTTTCGGGCATAACCTCTGCATGTTCCATTGGAAGATCAAGACCCAGCTGAAGACATTGCCGACGGTACCGTCCGTTACGTTCCCTATTGGCCGTTTTGGGAAACGCCTCCCATAAACAAGGTGCACCATTGGATACACCCTGCATCCACTGAACATTGGCATCTCTCACAACATCTTCATCTACATTGATATCCTCCACCAATCCGGAGTCATCTCCCTCGCCTCTCCCACCGGGCAGAGGGGCACTCAGCAATATAGCTTTAAGAGCGGTCCAAGCCTCTCCCTCCTTACTAAATTCTCCCCGCATCGCCTCCTCTTCTACCCTACGACAAGAGGAATGTCGAGTTAGCACAGCCCAAGCATCCTTGACTTGTCCGACGTTGATTAGATGCATTAGCAGGTTGTAGTACGGTTGAGGAAATGGTCCCATCAACAACGGATCTTGTTGTATTGACGTCACATTATCATCGTTATTATCGGCCGTGTTGTAATACTCTGGTTGATCCATATCCAGCAATGTTAGAACGGCATTGGAATTCAATTCACCGTAACAATGATGCAATCGTAAATACCGGACGGTATCGGCGGTTAATGATCCGGGTGGTCCCTCCAATTTGTCCACCACCGCGTGCTGCTGCTGATTTCCTCTAGCATTTCGATTAGTATTAGTACCAGGCAACAAGTAAATCTCATTCAAATGCATAGTGGCATAAATAGCCGCCAGGGATTGATAATGTCCATCATCATTATTATCATCACCATTGTTATTGGATGTTGTATTCATGAGACATTCACAGACATGTCCTCGATACTCCTTGCTCAATTCCGATAAATTCACAGCGTTACTAGATGCACCTGAACCTTGAGAGCCGTCGAGATTGTAGGCATCGCGTGCATCGAGGAGGGAGAGGAGACACGTGATTTCCGAGGCGTGGATGCCCGTGCCGTCGTGGGAGAGAAAGATGTCGAGCGATGTCTCTCCTCCTTCGTTGTCGTCGGGGGAAGAGGAGTTGATGGGGGCGTTGGCGTTGGTGACGGGACAGAGGGACAGCGAGAAGGGTGACGTGGGATCCCATGCTAGGGCTCGTTTGGTTTGGCTGTTGGGGAGCAGCTTCTTCATGATTATTGATTGACCGCTTCGTAGTGAAAAGTGAAAGATGTCAAAAGTTGTGGTCCTAGGTATGAGGCTCTTTCTTAGACGTTTGAATAACTAAAAGAATAACATCGGGGACCTTAGCTGAACCTAAAAGGCTTTTGATTTTAGTGGTCGGTAATAATCCGTTACATAACATACATATGCTCTATCTAGTTGACCATGAACACCATGAACGCAGTAAGCCCACCAAAAGACTTCCTTCTTCCTTCTCACGGCTAATCTAAAACGCTTCAGGCGACCCTCAACCCCATCGTGCATAGGAATCAAT
>JALLPH010000712.1:0-15743 GCA_036939855.1 Cyclotella choctawhatcheeana
CAAAGATGGCTTGGCCCTTGCCCACTTTTCACACCAAGATTGAGTGAGTTTGAACTGACTTGGGCAATTCACAGCATCTCAACCCTTCCTATGTCTCATTGTAAGTATAATGAATGGTTTTGTAAGGTTGAGATTTGAATTCATCATTTATCATCCACAACCATCACCACACCCTGGCTTTTGAGTCATGAGTGGCGACAAGATTGGCTCCAGTACCCTACTTTTCACACCAATATAGTGTATATTTGGATTGATTCAAGAATATCACAGCATCTTGTCTCTTCCAACATCTAATTATAAGTATAATAAATGTTTAGAGATGGTTGAGATTGCAAGTAATATGAATACGCCTTCTTTGCTAGTTAGTTTTTTGGTGCGTAATTAGATTTGTTTTCCATTGTGTTTTCGAAAAAAGTATTGATTTTGCAGAGGTAGTCATTCCTGCTGCAGATATCACAAGTAGTTTGCTCATTGAGTCTTAATCCCGTGCCATTTGGTTCACAAGTCAATTGTCAATGTAGGATTCATCTATCTGACGTGTTCCTTATACAACTGGGGATGCAAGTCATTGCCTCAGTCTTCTTTGTGTTGGTATTGGGTCCTACTCAATTGAAAGATTCACCATCAGGATCTTGAATCCCTACTGCAAAAAATCTTGATCTGTAGAAGCTATCACTCCTTCGTCAACATAGAATAGTACAAAAAACATGCTCAGTGAGCTCCAAAACCTTCTGCTGCTGCATTGTCTCCTAGGATTTGGTGGAGCCTTTCATGCACGATGGCATCAACCAACATGTTGAATATCTTATAGGTGAGAGCAGACCACCTTGTGTTAATCCCTGAAACAATTTGAAAGATTTTCCATATCGCCCATGTGCGTTGCAAAAGTGTATTGCTAGGTCCCAGAAATATTCTGTTAGGTGAAGCATGTTTGGTCCGAGGCTGTAGGCCTTTAGGATCAAGCCATGGCATTGTAGGCTTTCTGTAGGTCGATGAAGACTTTGTAGAGCAGAGTGCCATAGAGATATGCAAGTCGCTAGACCAATTTAGCTTCAAGGATGGATGTGCTTGTGCTCCTCTGGATTGCTTGCAGTTGGCGCTCCATGATCATCTCAATGACATTCCAGAATGGCTCCATAAGTCCAATGCCCCTGTAATCACCTTGTCTTTTGGGGATGAGGACCATTGTGATCCACAGAAGCTGTCGTGGAATAGGGATTGTAATAAACGGTCTACATCTCCCCTTTACCTACTATACTAACTGGATGCTATTCCTCTACCAGCACGCCTGCAAGCTATTCTCTGACATCCTCTGCACTTTTTTATAAGTATCCGTGTCACAAGGGATATAATATTAGTGTATTTGATCCTGGTGAGATGTTCATGACCAAGTTAGCAATTGTTACGTAAAGAAACACAATGTTAACTTTTTGTCATCAATTTTCTCCCTTGGTACCCAATCTGCAATGCCGTAATTGTTAGCCAAATCATCTCAGGAAAATTTTTTGGAAAAAAGTAATTTTTCAAAGTATCTGGACTTAAGTTTAAGTTTATGATTAGTGCCTCCCGGCTCTAGAGCTAACTAACTTCGTGCTTTGTTGCTGCTTCAATCTCAATGGCAATTTCTCCAGTTTCGGGGTCCTCTTTTATCAAGGGTCTTTCACCATCATCCTTTGTGGTTAATTCAGGTTTCATCTTACTATCATGTTCCGTGCTTGACTTATTTGACTCAATGTTACTCCGGAGGCATCGCTTTCTCTTGTGACTGCCTCGCTTTTTTCCACGTCGCTTTTGCCTCATCTTCTTGCGCTCTGATTTAACACACGATATTATCAAAGCATCAATATCTTTACTTTTTCTTCTGACCAACACTCCAATATCTTTCGACTGCATCATTTCACTGTTTTCAATCTCCTTCTCGAGATCTTGTTTCTCACAGTTCATGTCTTCTTCGATCTGTGACTTACTCTTGATGAGTTCCTGCTTTCTTTGTTGCAGCCGAAGTGTCATCTGTAACAAGCCCCTCTTCTCTTCTTCTAACTCCTCACGGGACACCTCATTGCACTGTCTGATTCTCAGTAGTTCCTCTTTAAATGATTTGATGTCACTAGACTGAGCTTGTAACTCTGCTTTTTCTTTTGCGATTGATGCTGTAACACTTTCAATAATACTTTCCAGCTCTTTATTTTCAATCTTTGTTGCTTGTATGTAACTTCTTGTATCCGCAGGACTTGTAAGAGATCCCTTCTCTTCATCAAGGATGGTAATTTCTGCCTTGAGTGAGGCTTGAAGTTCGGCACGGGACAAATTAAGAAGGTTCATGTGTTTGGTAAGCTCTACATTTTCTTTTGCAGCTTCTTCTTTCATCCGCACAATTTCGCGTTCCACCGATTGAACACCATTAACTAGCCCTTTCAATTTTTCCTCTGCAAATCTATTTTCTTGTTGCGCCTTTTCTAGTTTAATAATCAACTCATTATGGTTGGCTCTTAATACCTCTTGCTTCTTGTTCAGAGTGGTTCTGATTTCGGACTCCTCATTTTTACACTGATCTATCTGGCCTTGCATCTGACACTTTCTATTGTCCATATCCCGAGTCAATCTTGCCAGTGTATACTCCAGAGTGTTTATGACACTGGGCGACCCTGGTAGGATACCTGGATTGCTCTTCAACGTGGTTTCAAATGAATCAATAAATCTCTTGCACATCTGTGTGTCAAGAATGCTTTCGTCTGCAGCATCAACCAAACCATCAAATAAGTTGTCACTCACACTCTCAAATGACATAATGGGAGATGAAATATCATTATCCTGAAAGCTTTCAATATATTTTTTGCTTAGACTATTGCTTGCACAATCTGTGTGTTGAACACTCATGGCATTTATACGGGTTTTGAACTCCTCAAGTATTTGTTGATTATGCTGGACGCAAAGATACTTGTTGACAGAGCCGGAAGGATCTGTGTTTGTGACAATGGATGTGCTCTCATTGCTGGTGACGGCCACCACGGCATGGCTATTCAGGACAGGACCCTTTGGCTCTTTTGTTTGCGTATAGGGTTGATGTTTATTTGATGTAATAGATGTTGTATCACTTTGAAGATCTTTGAGAATATCTTTGCTGCTCGGTGAGGCAATACATATGCCCCTACGAGACACACATCCAGACTCTGGATTCAGAAGGGGTTGCATAGTAGTGCTAGCTCCGGTTCTCAATGTGTGCAATGGTAGTTTGTTGGTGTGCATTGTAGTACCAACCTGATTTTGATCTGAATAACTTACTTTCTCCGCAAGTGATGTGCTGATATGGCTCCCAGACTGTCTGATAATCACGCCGTGGTGAGGTCTAGTAGTTGTCTGATCTGAACCAGCGGATATGGATTCAAAATTACTCTCTTTATGAGTCTCTTCCACAAGTGAGGTGCTGGCTGCCCCAAGACAAGAAGAATCTTCACTACTGATGTCGCTGTTGATTTCAATCTTTTCGTTGCGACAGCTTTTCAGAGCATTGGAGCTTGTCGAGGGAGATACATCAAGTGCAGCATGATCATCATTGCCAGAGTTTTTCTTGGCAATCTTACTAGAATCATCATCAGAGATGTGAAATATGATTCCATTGTTGATGGTTGTTAGGTTGGCTGAAGACTGGGCCGTATCGTTTTCAACCACATCTTTTAAGATTCCAATAGTACAACTACCAGTCGTAGTTTTGATACCATTACAAATTTTCGACTCTTCAATATACCCCTGTTGTTGCTGAGAGTTTGGCGGTTTATTTGCTTTTGTAGAGACCGTGCCAGAACGTGACAAATGTTGAATGATTTTCTTGTTAGCTGATAAAGCAGTGCTTTTGGGTCTTCTAGATGACGCCATAGAATCTAAGCTCATGAATGGAAGTAGATTGCTACATGCACGATTTCCTGGAGAATCCAAAAGATTGCTTGTTTGCTCATCAGTCATAATCATTAAAGACTCTCGGTTTTCGATAGAAGTTGAAGTATTTGTAGCACATGACTTGGTCGACGCGGAACCAACAACAATAGATAAAGTACTGTTTTCGCTACCAATGCTTTTACTTGCAATACATTTGCTAAGACCACTTCTTTCTTGGATTATCTCCTGTCTTCGTGAGTAGGATGGAGACTTATTCAAATTCACTGATGGAACATCCAAATTATCTGATTTAATATCACGCTCCCCGTCCTCGCTTGGATTGAAAGGTTTACTAGAGTAACTTTGCGAAGAAGGTGCATAACACTTTGAATGACCATCAATCGTCGCATCATCCGGAAAAGAGGATGAGAATTTCTTTGACTTTATAGATGTTGTATCCATAGAGGATTCACTTCTGCCATCACGCTGTGTTTCATCTGCTGATTGGTCGGCGTTTTTGTGACGCCTTGGAGAGGCCGGAGGCTGGCTCGATTGCACGGAAGGAGCGTCTACATGCGAATCCTGGGCTGTAGCATGGGCAGATTCAACGGGACTACCTTTTGTCAACACAGCTGACACATCTGCAGCATTTTCCTCCTCAAAACCACAGCCTCTCACATGCCGCTGTGGCTTTGCTACGAAACTCTGAAAGCGTGGTGACATTGGATCCGCGTTTACGTGAACTGGTGTACTCACATTGCTAGTATCGCTACTACCAACATCAAATTTATGGACTGCTGTGGTTGTATCCAAATCCTTTGCGTTCTTATCACGATGGCGATTGATATTGTTCCTAGCTGGAGAAGACTCTAATTTGACTGAACGATCACACTCTAGCGATCTTGATGTAGCACTGTTCAATTTGGTTTTCATTGTCGAGACCGAAGAAGAAGAAGTTGCAACTTTGCCATAAACTGACTCAGCATCTTGAGTTGGCGCATTTTTGACGGTGCCAATATGGCTGCTTACTGAGGCAGAGTTCACTGTTGCTGTGCTGCCGAGACTTTCCTCACCAGACTTTGACCTCTCAGATGAGACAGTGTTTGTAATAGATGATTTCTGCGTACACATCGAAGAATTTGAGCTCATGGGGGGCCGGCCTTGTGCGCTAGCTGCATCCGTATTGCCCTCGCTGTTGTTTATATACCTCATCTTCGTCATTGTGCTGACTTCACTGTGATTTGATTCGGGTTCTTGTTGAGTTGGCGCATTTTTGACTGTGCCAATGTGGCTGCTTACTGATGCAGAGTTCACTGTTGCACTTTTATCATCAGACTTAGACCTGCTTGACGCAATCGTGTTGGCATCACTTTTGGTTGGTTGGCATTCAAAGCCAATTACATCATCCATACTGCTCCGGGTGCTCGTAGTACTGGCTTCGCCATCAGCTGATTGGGATACTTGGTCATTAAGCACATCGTTGACGGTGCCAATGTGGCTGCTTACTGATGCCAAGTTCACTGTCGCTTTGCTGCCACGACTTCGCTCGAGAGATCTTGACCTATCGGATGAATTGATGTTGGATAGATTTTGCTCTCCAATACTCGATTGATTCCTGAATGACATCACGGGGGACTGCCCACCTTTCGAGACAGGCTGAGGATTTCTAGCACCAGAATCAGAACTTATTCGAAACAAAGATAGACTGCTGGAGTGACTAGCCGATGAGGTTTGTGCATGGCTCATTTCATGCTTTATTGGTGTCCTAGATTCTGGGCTCAGTAGTCGAGGAGTACTAATAACAATAGACCCAGATCTGCAAGTCGACATACTTGCATTATCGTTTTCAGAAAAACGCACCCCATATCTCTCCACGTGAGAATCCATGCTATCATGATCCACATCAGTATTCATACCCTCCAAATTACTAACTGTTGCAATCTGACTACTCACAGAGCCAATCTTGTCCCGAACCCCCACAAAATTTCTGCTCTCTGATAGTATCTCTTCACCTCGAGGGTTGATAGAAAACGAGGAGACTGACACGTAGCTGCCAATAGTTAGACCGTATTTGTCTCCCCCTGAAGAAATGGAGGATGGGGTAGATACGACTCGTTGCTGCGCTGCGCCAATCGAGCTACTTGTTGACTGCTGAGCTATGATGGCTGGGGAGGATGATCGTGGTGGGGTCGAGATATCTTCAGAGTCAATACTGCCAGTTACTTTAGTAGCGACACTTTCAACCGATTCAATCACAGTACCAATGTGAGTGCTCGTAGAATTCTGTTTCGCAATCTCTATATCAATATCATTACCAGAAACAGTGCCTGTTTTTATAACAGTGCCAATATGACTGGTAGATGATACAGAAGCTTGATCTTGATGTGTAATAATTCTATTCCCAGCAACAGTTCCGAGACAACTCCCTGAGCTTCCAATTTCCTGTTTCTTTGCGCTATCATCTATGTGATCTTGAGGGGGAGAAGCGGTCACATTATCGCTCGAAATGTCCGAATTCATTGTTACAATTCCGGTGCTAGTATAATTCCTACTCTCTGTCAAGAGTTGTTCAGTGCGGGGATTTAGGGAAATAGACGTCACAGACTCGAAGCTATCGACAGTTAGACCATATTTATTCCCAGAAGAAAATGACTGCATTGAAACGGGCTTTGAAGATGACTTTGTTGGTGTCTTGGGAGGTTTGCTGAAGGAATGCTGTGATATTGTGCCTTTGTAGTTGTAACTTTTGTCCTGCTTCTCAGTTGACCTGTCTGGGAAATCTACTTCATCCTGACTGCTATGCTTACTACTAGAAAGAAGAATCCCAGCCACTGTTCCAATATGACTGCATGTTGAGATAGATTTTTCATCATCATCTGGTCGTATGAGACTTCGGATGCCACTGGAACCCCGCACATTCCCCCCCTCACTGGTTGAATCCTGCCTTTCCACCTCCCCGCTCATTACAGTATCTTGGCTAGATTGGACATCACCACCAGTATTATGGACCTCTTTAACTCGTCGAACAATCGCACTAGGGATGGATGTTCCACTGGCAACACTGACACTATTATCATTGTGTTGTTCCATTACACGCCGTACAAGATTGCTGGGAACAGTGGTTACTTCGATGTTGTTAAAGCTGCATCGTGTTTCGTACGATGAGATTCTAACTGCTAGATACTGATCTTCTTCAGTGACATCTCCTGGTGTAGTGTGCTCATCAGGATCAGGCAAGTATCCAGCTTCACCAACGACCTCGTCCGCAGAACAACTAAAACTTGGCCGGATCTTATTACCAGCAACAGTTCCGTTGATCATTTCATCGTAACTCTCTGACGAAACTTGTGTCGTAGCCCTACTATGATTCTTACTGCTGGCAACAGTCCCAGCCACTGTGCCAATGTGACTGCTCGTAGATACATAAGTGTCATCGTCTTGATTGTTGATGTTTCTCATGCGAGATTTCGATCTATCCTTACTAGATGAAATGGTCCCTGTCACCGTTCCAATATAACTTCCTGATGAATCATGTGTCGCAGCCCTACTGCGATTCTTACTGCTGGCAACAGTCCCAGCCACCGTGCCAATATGACTGCTAGTAGAAACATAAGTGTCATCGTCTTGATTGTTGCTGTTTCTAACGCGAGATTTTGGTCTATCTTTATTAGATGAAATTGTCCCTGCCACCGTTCCGATGTAACTTCCCGATGAATCATGTGTCGTAGCCCTACTGCGATTCTTACTGCTGGCAACAGTCCCAGCCACCGTGCCGATGTGACTGCTAGTAGAAACATAAGTGTCATCGTCTTGATCGCTGATGTTTCTCATGCGAGATTTTGGTCTATCTTTATTAGATGAAATTGTCCCTGCCACCGTTCCAATATAACTTCCTGATGAATCATGTGTCGTAGCCCTACTACGATTCTTACTGCTGCCAACAGTCCCAGCCACCGTGCCAATATGACTGCTTGTAGAAACATAAGTATCGTCATCTTGCCGCGAAATGTTCCTCATTCCCCTATTGTTTGAAATCGGACTATCGTCTTTCATGGTCCCGATATACCTTCTAGCTTGCGTCGCAATCCTTTGATTGGTCGTCGACAACACAGATGAAGCATCTTGTTTTGAAACACTTGCATCTTTTCTGCCCACGCCACCCACACTATTTACACTGTGATTGTCATATTTTCCTCCATTTTCGTTGGCACTTCTTCCCCCCACTGAACTGACGCTCACATCACTTCTCCTCACACTACCAGTTCGTTTCAAATGACAATTCTTATCTTTGAGATTATGTTTGGGAGAGAGACTGTTCAAGTATACGGAGGATAGGTCCGAATTAACCGAGACTAAACCAGTGGCTGTGTTGGCTATGATGCTTTGATTCTCCAAGTTGTCCGTGTTGATATTTAAATACGCATCAGCGTGGTATGCAAACGAGGGAGTAGTAGTGGGTGCGTTATGAACCTCCTTGACCCTTCGGACGATTGCACTGGGGATTGAACTGGCGTTGCTTGCATCGCCATCATTGCTGTCGCGTTGTAAGACACGTCGTATGATGGGTGAGGGAACGGTGGTGACTTCAATGTTGTTAACGCTGCATCTTGTTTCGACGGAGGGGGAGGGATGGAGATGATGACGTTGACGCGGCGTCGACATGATGTGGCTATTGAGAGACGAAAGTAAGCGTTAAATCTCTGCTGCTGCTACCTATCTGTCGTCGACCACAATTCTCCCAATCTTTGCGATTGAACAGAGAGCAAATAGATGCCAAGAATCACACCCAACCAAACGTTAGCAAAGATGTGAGACTTCTGATTTCAGATCATGATCGTGCTCCTGTTGGCTCCTTGCTTTGTCGTCGTCGTCGGGCCCGCGCCCCCGTAGTTAGTGCGGTCGCCGCCCTCGCCTCTCACTCTTCTTAATGTCTTTGGATACCAAACAAGCGACTCCAGCCTGTTTAGGAATCAGTATTCAAGATTGGCTTTAACGTATTCAAATGTATCTAACCTTAATGTACTCATATGTTGGCGAACCTCTGCTGCCAATTTTGTTGCTGCCAACTTAGAGAATATGAACTGCCGCTCTTCAGATGATAAGAAGCGCTTTGAGATGGACCGCATGCTTGTGCTTGGTCAACTCTGTGATCTCTAGAGACAGGCTTTCAGTTGCAGCAATACCACTGCAGTCGGTTGTTATGTTGAGCCGTTGAGATGAACATCACACTTTGACCAATTAATTAGCTGCAGCAATAACCAATTGCCCAGCCCTCAACGGCAGTACAGCTACAACATTATCCACCTGAGCATCGACACAACAAAATAAAAGTATGATTCCATTATCACGGACCAACAAACCAGGCCTCGAGGTCATCACCTCTCCCATCCACGCACCCAAAGGGTCGTCCAACAATCAATTCAACAGCAGTTCCAATTCACCCTCTGTCGTCCCCGTCTCGCCAGGTCGAGTCAAACGATTAGCAGGAAGCATCACACCCAACAAGAGCAATGTGTCTCCTGCCAATCAAAGATTCTTTGACGAGAACAAAAATACCTCACTGCAAGTGCTGCGGAGTAATTCGAGTATGAACAGTGTCAAGGATCGTTATATCGGTAGGAGCGGCAGTAACATTAGTCCACGTATCGGTATACAGCATGCTAATGACAATGATAGATCTATCAAACCGTCCAATTCCAATGTATTAAAAGCTACCGATCGTTACACCAATTCGAACAACTCCAACAATCAAACCAAAAGCACACCGCTCAAAAGTCCTGCCTACAACGAACTCCTCACCAAAGTACCCTCTCTCTCTACCAACTACAACGAAATACCATCGTTAATCTCCAATTCCGAAACCTTCGAAGACGATAATTCCATCACGGACACGGCGTTATACACTAAATTCCGAGAAGCGTTCGAATTGACATTGCGTAATAATCCGGGTATACTACCCTCGGCACCCTCTGTAGTTGACAGTGTCGAAAAGGCATTGTATAACTTGACCAAGTCGCGAGTTGACACCGAAAAGAATCTACGCGAAAAAATCTCCACAGTTAAGAAAGAGAAGGAGGAAATGGAACAGCGCTTGAATAGCGATATGGGTAATTTAGCATTGCAGCGTAATACTCTGAAACAGCAATTGGATGCGTTGACTAAAGAAATGAATGCCGGAGAGGACTCGTTGAGAAAACAATTAGAAGCTGTGGAGGCCATGAAAGCTGATATACAGCTTCGTACCGAGGAGGCATCTAAAGAAAAAGAAGAGTTGACCAAACACCTCGGCTTTCTATCCAAGTCCAGGGTTGAACTCGAAACCGCCTTGGAGAAAGAGATGAAATTGGTCGAAAAAGATCGAGACTCCTTACAAAAGGTTATCGCGGAACGCAAGAGCATTCAGAGGTGAGTACTTACTTCCCTGCTTCAATGATCTTAAGATTAGCAAATGCGTTAACACTGACTCACCAAATGATTGACTGATTGAAATCGCGCATTAAAGACAAAAGATGGAAAATAAGGAATTGGAAAGCAAGATCGAAATCATGACGGAGGCCGCGACCAAAGAAAAGGCGGCTTTGCAGGCGGAATCGGAAGAACTGAAGAGTTTTGAGGCGCACCTCACGAAATTGAAAGAATCGAATGAGATTACACGTCAGGAATTGGAAGAGGAGAAGCGTCAATTGTTGGAAATAACTAGTATGTTGCAGACGAAGAAACAGGCAGTTATGGAAAGCAAGGCTGATATCGAAAAGGGCATGCAGGCCGAGATCGAAGAGTTGGAGGCGCAAATTGAGAACAGTCGATTGTTGCATTCAAAGGATATGGAAAATTTGGTCAAGAATAAGATTGTCAAGTATTTGAAACATGGTAAAGAACATCATCCGGTGGAAGAAGAAGAAGAAGATGATGATAGTACCATTAGTGATGATGCAGACATGCACAAGACTGAACGTGAACGCAAGGATATCGAAAGCATCGTCAAAGCCAGAGTCGAGGCCGAGTTGAAACAAAGAGAAATCGAAACGAAGGAACGGGAATTGGCATTGAAGGAACAGGAGATGAAGGAGCGTGAGGCAATTCGTGAACGCGAGTTCAAGGAAAAGATGATGAGAGAGATGGAGTTGAAAGAACAGCAGTTTGAGAAGGAGAAGGAGGCCAGAGAAAAGGAGCTCAAGGCAAAGGAAGAACGGTTAGATGCCATTCGAAAGAGACGAGCCAAGAGTAACAGTAGAAAATACTATTCAGATGACGATGATAATACTCTCGGGGATGAATCAACCATTCAATCAGAAATCCAGGTGAGACGCACTCGAAGTGATAGGTCCCAATCAAGACTCCGAAGAAACAAGTATCGTGAAAATGATGATGAGGATACCATTGCCTCCACCGAGAATAGAAAGAAACGAAACACCAAGAAGCAGGACGGAACCAATACTTCCAAAGAAGAAGAACTGAAGAAGGAGCTTGACGAGCTTCGTAAGGAGATTGCCAAGAACAAGAACGAGCCTACTGAAGCTCCTCGAGAGGTGGATGGCATGTTAAAACAACGCAGAGAAACAACAGGCCTCCTGTCCTCAATGCGCAAATACTTTTCTCCCCAAGATGAGCTTCGTGGGGAAATTGCAGCCCTTAGAGACGAGATTAAGATGAACCATCGAGATTCTCCAGCTCTTAGGCAAGGTGCAGCTGCTGCCTATCAACATCAAGAATCACGTGTGTATCATGAATCTCCCGGGGCCGCCACATACTCTGCTCCTGCTCCTCCACGAGAGTATCATTATGAATCTCCGGGAATGGCATCTCATGCATCGGCTCCTATTGAGAGGAGCCATTATGAACCAGAAAGAAGATCAACATTCCGACGAAGGTACGAGGATGACGAGGACGCCTATTTGGACAACCGACCCGTGTCTCGATCACGTGGAAGAGGTTACGAGGAGAACTACGGTGAATATGATAGAGAGTCTCGATATTCGAGCAGATTTAGTAGCCCGGGGCGATTGGCTAGACAGCGAAGTCCTGAACCAAGGCGCTCGACAAGTGTCGTGAGGTCGAAGTACTACTTGTAGGGACTGCATATTTCATATTGTGACAGAGATATTATTTGTGTTGAAGGGTGTTCATTTGAAAATCATAAATAGTAATTAATACTGTAGTTATGAACACTCTAAGAAATTATTGCTACAAATCTTGGGCAGCTATTGGTTTCTAACTAAATACAAAATCACATTGGCTGAGAAAATAGCCGAGTTTTTTGACGCCAGATGGAAACTTCAATCAAAATATACATGCTTACCCACCTCTTCTGTACTAAGTTACGCTCGAGCTTCAATTTTCATTTCTGGAAGATGAGCCACAAGCAAAGTTTTTTGGGTATACTCAACATCTTTATAGCTCTTCACTTCCTCTGGTGCGGATATTTTCCAATCCAATATCAACTGACTCAGAATGAGTTGAGTTTCGTTCACAGCTACTCGGCTGCCTGGACAGCGACGTGCCTTTGGAGTGTAAATGGAATAAATGGCGAAGAAATTAAATGGAATTAGTGAAGAATATGTGGGCTTAACATAGAATGTTCGTTGTTCCACAGGGCTAAATAATAATATTCTAAGCATAATTAGAGACTTACGCCTTGAGAAAATGGATCTCTGTACATTACCGAGTCCAGCACCTCTGCGGGTGTTCCCTTTCTCGCATTTATGGGCTCGTCACCAATCCAACGTTCCGGTTTGAACTGTTCGGGCTCGTCTACAATGTTGGGATCCATTCCAATGGCTAAAATTAGAATCAAAAATATAGTTATAAACAGCAATATTATGAAGGAAATACGAACAGCAAAAACAAACATCATCTTACGATATGGATCAAAGCCAATGATTGAATCTTTGGGAATTGTGACACCGTGAAGTTCAATATCTTCTACAGAGTTGGACTTAATCATTGTCATGGGATACACTGGTGTGATTCTAAAAAGGAGTCAGCGAAATAACCAAATGAAAATTATATCAACGACAAGTTAGAGAAACGTAAATACAGCATCAAAATGTAAATAGATCCACTAACCTATGTGATTCGCGAAGAACAGCGTGAAGATACGGAGATTTATTCTTGGTAAGCATCTCGGCGGTAAGTATTCCGTCCTCGCTTCCATCCACGTGGCCTCTCAGCTCCTCGAACAACTTATCCTGCACATCCATATTCGTCGAGAGATGCAATAGTGCCCAGTTGATGAATGTTGAGGTGGTATCCACCGAGGCATTTAACATAATCAATGCAATTTGCATGAGTTCGTCAGCGTCGATATCTGAAGTTTCGCTCCGTTGACGTTCAATGGCATGAGCGAAATAAGAATTCCTCTCGTTCTCATTCAATTCGCCTCGTTCGTACCTTTCCCGGAACACTTTCAATTTATGCATAACGATCTCTTTGATGCCATCCATACATTCCTCGAATTTGACACATGTTTCGGTCTCCCATCCCAACTCGGACTTAATGGCCTCCTTCGGATCATTGGACATTTGAATAAGATAGGCTAAGGAGTCTATCGCCAACTCGCAAAATTTCACATCGGTGGGGTCAGATGGTGTATCCGGATCAGCCAGTTTCGAGACCTGTCCAAACATGATAGCTTGGAACATGTCAAATGCGCAATAATTCGTAAAGGTGTTCAAATCAGCAGCGTACTTGGGAGCACCCCGACTGGCAATCCTGGCCGCGTGAGCCACTCCGGGGACGTATCCCGCCGCCGATTTGGGAGAAAGCAAATCGGTCTGGAGGAAATTTCGAAATCGCCTCCAAGTTTGGCCCCGACCCAAGAATCCATTGTCGTTGGCGTCGTCGCTACCGAAACCGGCCAAGGCGAATTTATTCTTCTTCATCCAGCGAATCATGGGTTTTAATCCCTCGACGCCGCCTCGGGGATAGGATCCCTCCTGCCGTATCACCTTTTTCATTTCGTCAGGATCCATAATGACGTATACCTTGGGATACACACCGGATCCTAGGCCGGGGATGTAAGTGGTGTAGAAGGAGCCATATTTTTGATAGAGTTCATTGTGGACAGTATAGGCGTTGTGCGGTGTCATTTCGGGGTTTTTGTAGATGTTGTCATTGAGCCATTTGCCAATCTTGAGAGATAATCATATAACAAGTAGTATTGAGATATAATATCATGATCATGATAGATAGATACAAGCCCGATGATAATGTGAAAGTATGAGCAATATGTGAAAGATTTTCCAGTGTGTGAGATGGAGCGATTTCAATGTGTTCAAGAATGTGTACAATATAAAGTAAAAACTTACTCCAGGTATGGCTGTAACAAACACGCCAAAAACAGGCACGGATGGTAAATCCATCAATTTCGGGACCGGCTTGGTCTGAATCGAGCCGCCATTGGACAGATCACCCAAAGATGCGCTCGCCGTGCTAAAGGGACATTTGCCCGTTTCATTGGCGCCGCCGCTGGTACCGTCGATGACTTCGTTAGCTCGAGTCGAGAAGGCAGCGGACGTTCCAATAACAATATTATGGTTGCTAGTATCATAAGTATTAGTATTCAGGTGATTCTTGACCGTGAGTCGGGCGGCGACGTGAGAGGATGCGGTGATGGAACGAGCCGACAATCCCCTGCGCTGGATGAATTTGGATGACTGACGGATCATGACTGTGGCTTTTCTGTTATGGTATTGAGGCCTTGCTTTGGTTTGATTCAGTTGGATTCGTTGTTGGCGTTTGTTGTTGCTTGTTGCTTGTTCTACTACGTTCTTCTGCCTTCTGCTGACTAAGGTAGTGGGAATTCTAACTTTCACGTAGGAATAATACACAGATTTGAATCTGGACTGAATGAAGTGAAAGTCGACTGATCAAAATTCAAAATTCAGCTCAACGAACCAGCAAAATCTGCGAACGTTGGGGAACACAGCCAATCTGGACCACAAAGTACTGACGAAGCGCTGCGGGCCATTCAGAGCCATCAGCCATATCACTCCCCCATCAAGCCATTGCCGCCGCAACTCTACTAGCTCGCTGCACTTGCGATGCTGTCGCCGCTGCCGTTGCGCCCTCCGCCTGCTTTGACGCAACCGCCGCCGCCTCCCAACACATGTGACGAGTCTAATTCCGCGGTTGTTATTGCTCAAGACCTTTACTGTGTACAACGTACCTACTACATTATATCAACGGAGCAATCGTAGCCATGCACGCAAAGGATTAAATCGTGGTCTCTGAATTTTCATCACATCTAGATGATCAATGGGTGCGACAGGGTAGACGGGGGAAGCTTCTCTGAAGTTTGAAGTTTACAGGATTATGTTGTGTATTGGCTTGCTCCCCGCAGGCGATTCGTTACGCAGAAACTGAATTCAAGCAATAGCTGAACCTGTTTGCTTTTGTGCGGCAACGAGTATCATTCGGATGTAATGGTTTTCATGATGACACGACAACTAGTCTTTATCGCATTCAAATGAGCTGTGAATAATGTGAGTATTGTTTCTATGAAATGAATAACAATTCAACTACTCATATACTTCATCCATCATACTCTATCATCACAAAGTGTCAGTTTGTGGAGAATTGCCTGAATTGTGCGTTGACTGGCCTTTGGATTCACTGTGGCTTTGAAGTAACATTAAATTTAGGTTTGGTAAGCACAAATTTCGACGTCTTTTACTTCTAAATGAACTCAAGACTAATTTCAATTGAAATTAATAAACAAAAACAAACAATATTCAATGCAAAACTATTCACTATCAGAGTCCTGCCTACCGCAATTTCCATTGCACGAGCAACCACTGTGGCAACGCCTAGGAGATTTGCTACGCCTACAGCCACAGTTGCCCTTGCAGCGTCCACCTTTGCAACTACAG
>JALLPH010000713.1:0-15650 GCA_036939855.1 Cyclotella choctawhatcheeana
GTTATTTTTCTTTCCCGCCCAACACGCACCCTCAAATTTTTGGCTTGCACGGCCTATGACTTACATCGGACTCTACCATTAATTTTTTTGCTAGTTAAAAACGCTAACAAGATCGTTGTATGGAACGATTTGGTATCCTCCAGGATTCACGCATTCCATACCGAGTTCTACGGTAGCCGCAAAAGAAGGAACCAAATTTGTTAAGTTCAATTTAGTAGGCTTTTAAGGGCTAGTCTAGAATATTTATTAGTAAAATATCTATGGGTGAAGTTTACGCCTTCTAATATAATCAACTCCCCCACTCTTATTTGCCTTCTATTCCTGTCTTCGGTTGCTTGACACCTACCGGACTGCCCCCACCATGGTTAGACGAGTTATGAATCGTCACTTAATTTGCCATTATCATTATTTGTTCTTTGCAGCAAAGCCTTTTCTTTCAGCTGTTGCGCTGTGCCATTCTTCAATAGTATGTTGTTCCATGACGAACATCATTCAGTTAAGAAATCAACGAAGTGCGGGAACGCAACAATTCCCATTGATGGCAATGGACAATTGCTATTCCTCAATGCCAGAGCTCGCATATGCAACCACAGATAAGGTAGAAACAGTTTATTTCGCAGAATATAATGATGAGATGGTGCACAATTATTTCATGGACCTGGCTCTGCAGCAGGCACAGGTAGCCAGAGAAAAGGGTGAAGTTCCAATCGGAGCTGTTATTGTCGGGTGCTTTAATGATGATACTATAACAACGCACGGGTACACGTCTCAAAGTCAAATGAAAACTATTGAGAATCAGACTGTGTTTCAGATATTGTCCAAAGCTCATAACCTCGTTGAAACAAATGTAGATGCTTCGGCACATGCAGAACTACAAGCGTTACGTAAGGGAGCTCGCAATTTGAAAAATTGGAGGTATCCTCCAAGTTGTACTTTGTATTCTACACTTGAACCGTGTCCTATGTGTCTGTCATCGATACAGGCGTTTCGTATTGATAATGTTGTATATGGTGCTCCAGATCACCGACTGGGTGCTGTCAGTTCACACATTGATTTGCTAAGTATAGCGAAACATCCATTCCATGAAATTAAATCAGTTGTAGGCGGAGTGAGAGAAATTGAATGCGGTGATATTATGATTGAGTTTTTTAGAGAGAGAAGAAAAATGGCAAAAGGTTTGAAGAAAAATGTTGTTGACGAGTCACCTTGATGGGACATAATGTTCATGCTTCCAATTTAAATGTTACTTTGCAGACGCCATCACGGTGCATCATATAATGATCGTATTGCTTTCGCTTCTTCACTTCCTTCCTTGGCACCAAGCAATAAATCGCCTTTTCCGTAAACTAAAGGGTCATGATCTGGTAATATCATCAAGTCTACATAATATTCCTCATTTTCTGACGCTGACAACAACCTATCAATTTCTACTACTTTCTTTGCACGGTTTTGAGCAGATCTCTGTTGGGTTGGAGTCTGTGGGCCCAACCCAACATCTGCAACCTTGGCAAGCATGTTATATTGTTCATCCGTAGATATTGCTAATGTTGATTTCAGTAGCTTTGACTTCAACCAGTTGGAACGAGGATATGTTATATCTCGAGACGCACCTGATCTCTGGAATGAAGCCGCTGGGTCAAAATTGTGTCGTTCTTTGGATTCTTTTCGTTTGGTCAAAGATTTGGCTGTGCAGCATGGACATATGACAAATGGTGCATTACATCTAAATGCTAAATTCATTGCCATATCTGATGCAGCACCACATGCATGGAGCGAGACTACAATGACACTGTGATCCGAAGGTATTTGTGACTGTATGTATTCATAATCCGCAAGATCAGCGCAACAAGTTTCCAAATTTGTCAACCTTGAAGATAATATCAATTGTGCTCTCTCTTTAAGTTGAAGGAGCGCTTGCTCATTCACATCCAACGCCAACACACTAACATGTTCGCTCTTCGATAAAAGGCCGGCCAATGCAACCGCGAGATTACCCGCGCCACAACCTGCATCAAGGATGGTGATGCCGTGAAAATCATTTGCGCCCCTCGCTTGTATTTTCGCTTCGACAATACATGAAATCACGTAATGAAATGCCTCCACCTGAGCTCTTTTTCGATTACCTCGATCGGTCATTCGAATCTTTCCACCTTTCATAGGATCTAGCAATGGATCTATGCCATCCCAATCAATCCTGTATGAAGGTGGTATTGGCAGTATCGGGACATTTACTCCTTCGGACACATCATATGATGTCATTATGTTGGAGGGGAGTTGAAGTCCATCTTTTTCGATGGAGTCTAATAGTTCATTGGTTTGTTGGCGTCGCTTTGATGTGCGATGTCTCCATCGCGATGACTGTCTTGAATTTAGTGATGAATTTTCGCTGTGATTTGCTGCCGCTAGAAGAAGAATGAAAAGGTATGGCGCTTGCAAAAGAACCAATAACATTTAGTGACACAGCCAACAGCCAGATGGATGCGATGTGCAAAGGCAAATGCGATGGAGATGGGAGATTTAGCTACGGTTCTGGCGGGACTCCCTCCCTTCAATCTTTGTTGAGTTATATTTTGATTTTTACGCGTAGGACAACGTAGGAATCGTATTAGGTATCCACTTCAAGCCGCCCGAAGCAAGCCATCGGAGGCGTCATTGAAGCAAGCCAGCATAACTTGGCACTGGTAAACATTATTCTTGTCAAATCAAACACAAACTACCTCCATCATGAGTGGAATCTGGGCCAAATACAATGCTATGCTCGAGGCACAGCCCTTGCTAACCAAGGCACTTACCTCTCTCACTGGGTTCACAATCGGTGATATGTGCGTTCTGCAAATCGTCATTGCTTGTACTTGAGTTGCTTGACACTTTTGACACAAAACAACTGGAATTTGTTCCAAATTAGTCATCTCATGACACTGTACTTCGCCTAATCCATTAGCCTAGCCCAAAAATTCGTAAACGATGATGGCAAACCATACGATGCCATGCGTACCCTTCGCATGGGAACCTTTGGCTTCCTAATCCACGGAACCACCGGTCACTACTTCTACGGGTTCCTCGACGGCAAACTCCCTGGCACGGCTCCCCTAACCGTTGCTACCAAAGTCGCCATTGATCAAACCATCTGGAACCCCATCTTTGGATTAATGTTCTTTGGCTACTTGAATGTTGCCGAGGGTAAATCGTAAGTTCTTTCCAAATTCTGGAATCACAATTGTGATCGATGTGAAATAGTGGTGTTTTGTTATTACTTATTCCGTCTTTGTTGCAGAAGCAAAGCTGCGAATTCTGACTGAAACATCCTCTTGTTTGCACATTTTTTATCTCTTCATCAACTTGTAATACGATTGTCTTCACCAACTATCCATTTCTCAACAATCTTTCATGTTCTCAATATTGTACTCACAAAGACTCGAGGATTATACAAATAAGATCAAGAGTGATTTGAAAACAGCGGTTATGGGGAGTTGGGCCGTTTGGGTACCAGCTCATACGATTAACTTTGCCTTTATCCCACCAAGTCAGAGGCTGTTGTATATCAATTCAATCCAAATTGGATATAATGTGTTTTTGAGTTTCCTCGGTAATAAAAAGGTTGATGCTGAGGAAGAGGATAAAAAAGAATTGTAAAATTTGATGGGAAAGATGCCAGATTGAGAGGACTAGTATTACAATGATTAAGTATTGTTAGGGGTTTTTATGGTGTTGATTTGAGGCTTGGAATTGTATTGAGATCAGTGAGGGCTTTGAGACCAGTGAGGTATACTCTTGTAGGTAATTTGTATGCATAATATAAGGCGTGAGTGTCTGATAGTGAGAAGGCTCAAGGGTAGATACTGATATTACATTTCTAACGAATGGAACGCACATTGTCCTAACAGTACTCAAAAGGCTAACTGCTTAGTACAAACAACACCTGAACAAGGACATCCAACAAGCAATAGACCTTCAACAAGTTAGGGTGCTTGTGTTGGTGTGTTGCGTGTTTTTTCATCACTTGTACTTGACACAAGAATTGTATTTGCGCTTCACAACTAGCTTGGTTGTATATGCCGAGTCTTGAAGACTGACAACAAACAATAAGAACAAATAAAGATGAACAGTTGTGAAGAAGAGCCAGTGGCTTAATGTCGTGGTAGGCTCCATTTCAACTCCAATCTCATCTGGCAAGTTTGAAAATACACCATCTTCTTCTGGTGCTGGTGTCGGTGGTCTATATCTGTTGCTGATTGCAAGCGTTTTGCCTTTCTCGTCCCGCTCTAAAGAGGAAACAATAAGAGAATTTACTTCATCGTGCAGTGCGAATGCATTATCTAATAGCTCCATACGTCTTCTGTCGATTTCTGCACTAACCCCTCGGGCAATATCCAGGGCATTGCTCAATGCATCATCAAAGGTTGATGATAACTCAGCAGCTCCTTCTTGCACCCATCTGGACATGGTATGGGCTTGTGAATTCATAACATTTATTGGATATATCATAAGGCGGATCGCTTGGTTTCCAGATAAATTGCTGCGTGCCATCTTGGGCGAGTCAGAATTTGCGATGGGCACTGCAGATGACATGCCTTTAACTTGGGCAAGAGGTGCAAGTAGAAACGGGAATCCGTCTGCGAAGTGCGCTTTGGCGTCAAGACTGATGGGGTCGTTGTTAAGATATTCAGCGAAGATTCCCCTGGCCAGATCTGGTCTTGGGAAAATATCCATTAATCTACCATCAAGTCGGACCTAAAAGCAAGATGTATAAAAAATAGACGTTGGAAACAAAATTATACAATACCACCAATCTATTCACAAATTACCTCGAAGTCTCCATTCTTTCGCCACGTAAACACCAACTCTGTTCCTCTGGCACAACAACTGGGCTCTGCAGCGTAGTGTTCAGGAGCACTTTGGCCACATGAGCAATTGCTAGAATTCTCCTTGCTCTTAATTCTTTCCAGCATTCGTTCATCTGCATCGCGCTCTCTAAAACTGGATTCAATGATCAGAGTCTTCATTTCATCCGTTAGAAGGGACCAGTCCGCTGAAAAAGAAGGTTGAACAAAAAACTTAAGAAGCATACCTCTAAGTTGTAAACTCACAGTACAAGGAGGCTCACCTTCCAAACTCTTCCGCATAGCATCAGTTGAGAGCTGCATATTGGTTTTGACCATTAAAGTCCGATCAAAGAAGCCACCAGGGCTGTTCACTGGGTCAACTCCCTGTGATGGCATATTCATTAGATGCTCATAAAAGTCATCGCGGTTTTGGAGTTCTTCAGTGGTTAATGAAGCAAATCGAGCAAATTTTGGGTCTGCAAGTACATCTCGCTGAGGCAAATCGAGAAAACTTAGGGTCAGCCAGAACAATGATAAATTGGTGATGGCAAATGGCATAGATTGTCTTACCTTTGCCACATAAAATGCCGCACCATAAACCTTTGAAATCAAATACACGTAAAATATTAGTGCGACGGATTAATGAAGTGGTCTGAGAAAAGGATGATACAGCATAGTTTCTTACCTTGATATTAAATGCCGTTCGGTAGTACTGCCCTACTCCCATCAAGGTATGCCTCCCAGCTTCTGTCTTTGTGTGTCCCAAATATGTACATAAATCTGTAGGATACTGCAATGATGTCAGAGGATCAACCCATATTCCATCTCTGGAAGCTTCAATATAAGGATGAAGAGGAATCTTGATTGGACGGTGATGAGCTGATGATTCAGAATCTTCATGTTCTCCGCTATCCCCTTCATCTGAATGCTTCGGACTATTTTTTGTAGTTTTTACTCTATGAAGTAGCGATGTCTTTTTGGTTTGACCCGGCTTCTTTTCCTCATGACTGCCCTCTGATTCCTCTTTCGAGATAGAATGTTGATTATGAAAAGTCAACCCTTCAACAGTAGTTGATGGCGCATTCCGTATGTGAGAAGCACTTGTTCGTACTGAAAGATGATGTTTTTGAGTGCCTTGGTCTAGACCGGTGTGAAGCATTTTCCCAGCAGATTTTACTTCAACATGATGTTGTCTGGCAAAAGAAGTGTTCGTTCGAGACGATGGCATGTGATGGTCAGATGCGGCGTCTAAACTAGTGTATATTGCTGCTTGTTTTTTGTCTAATCGTTTCGATGAGGATCCTTCTATTGCAATCCAGGGTGACCATTCTTGGCCATTCGAAGAGATAAGCGTTATTGGATGCATTGTGGATGGATACCTGACAAGAGAAAATTCAACCAACGCCCCACTGTGTGCATTTGTCTTGTCATCTCGACATGGGAGTAAAGATGCACCGGTATTGTTAACCCTGTGAAGACAAAGAAAGTTTATATCCAAATTGGCGCTCGAGCCTATCCTGTGTTGATTACCAGCTGTAATAGGCGAGCCAATCCAACGGCTTCTTTTCTTTCTTTTCTCACTCTTGGTCAATGCTCTGGCAAGAACTCCATCACGATTTAGATGCCACATCCACGCTTCTTCGGAAGAGCACGAACCCAGCTGCAATGATGAATTGAAAGATGGGAACGACAAAAGACATTCTGCTTCATATTGATCTCTATCACCGTCTAACCACAGAAATCTCCTCCTCTTCTTCCTTTTTTGGTTGATAGCATAACCGCTTAACGCGTATTCATCAGCATCTACCAACTCTAGAGCAAAACCTTCATGTTCTCCAACAAATGCATTACTGTAATCATTGGTCTGAGAAAAAGTGCTGTCACTCTCACAAAAAAAGGGCCAGACACAAATCGGCTCTTCTCGTTGTTTACTCTTCCTAGTATTTCTCTTCCTAATTATGGACTTTGATCTCCGCCGTCCCTCCCTCCGCACCCTCCACAGAGTATCACCACACTCCCCAAACCCCCCAATGCCCAAACACCGCCCCTCTCCATCTTGAAACCAAAACGGATCACGTAACAGCAATTCTTCTTGGTCAAGCGATTGAATCAACTCCATTAAGCTACGCGAACTTTCGATATTCAATCTTTGTAAGTAGATAGTCTTAGCTGGATGGACTGCCGTGATTCCAGGCCAGGTGGTGTGGCGTTTGTGCAGGTTGGTTGAAACACCCACGAGGTGAAGAAGGAGGAAGAAGAAACGGGAGGAGGAAGGGGTGGAGGATGGACGGGATTTGTGCTTACGTAAACGTCTTCGTGATGGATGGTGGTTTCTTGTCAGAGGTAATTCAGTGTGGTACAAGTTTTTGTTATTTGATAAGAGGAGCGTCGTGAGGGAGGGCTCTGAACGCACGGTTGGCGTTTCTCTTGTGATCGTCGTGGTGCAGCTTTCGCTGTAGCTGCTTAGACGTATCATGATAGTAGTATGAAATTGATGTCGTTCTTCGCAGAGGGTGGATAGAGGTACGAGAGAGGCAGTCAGTCGTCTGTGTTATTATTCAAGAATTTTCACACACAATACCACTGATAATTCACAATATGGTAATTTCGTGACAGTGTAAGAACTATGATGATCACGATGCCCCAGCAGCCGTCGGCCAATGCAATTTACAACTCACAAAACAATTAAATGGGATGATATGATCAGAGATGGAAATCTCTCGTCATTCTGTGCATGTATCAGCAAGAGGCCATGGAATTGCTTGATTTGTTGTGTACCTGAGCGACGAATGACACTAGACTCCTACTTACTACCTTTATTTCTCAACATGATAAGAGCGGAAATACATTCTGTACTTCAAAAAAGAGAGGTACTTTCACCGGCCAACTCATTTTTTGTTGGGGAACGAACACGTCACCACCTCCATCCATTTGGAAGGTCGAGATCTCGGACAACCGACAACAACCAACAACAAACGACAACAACGAGAAATCGAGCGCAATGATAAGATGAAAACAATATTAGAACCTCCTAGTACTAAAATATTGCTACCCTCCGCAGCAGCGCAACGATGAAAGAAAGCGAAGCAAAGCAAATTCTTAAAAGTTTCGTTGAACCATATCGTGATGCATCGTCCAGCATCATCCCAGAAACCATAATTGGATGGCGTTTTGGCAACACCGGCGACGACGTTATATGCGATTGGACCGGTATAATATGCGACGATGACGCAACAATAATTGGTCTGGATTTAGAAGATGGGGTATGGATCGAGTTTCTGTTAGGCTACACCACTCCCATGGCACAAAGTTATACAAATAAGCAGCAGCCGCATAGAGAATTACTCGATGAAAAAGATGATGCACCAATACCATCCTCTAATGGACCATTTCTACCATCATCTCTAGGCAAATTGACTTCACTGCAAATCATAAAGCTCTCATCGAATCAGATCCAAGGTACTATACCAAAAGAAATAACAAAGCTGCCCAACCTCGAGATATTCGAAGTAAGATCCAATAATTTAAGTGGAACATTCCCTCATCTGTATTCAGAGAAAATCCAAGTGTTTGATATCAGCAAGAATCGCTTTTCTGGTACACTCCCAGAAGATTTGTTTGCCCATCCATCCTTTGGACCAGGGACAGCTAGTTACCTTCAATCTCTAATTAAGTTTGATGTCAGTCACAATCTCTTAAGTGGGACGATACCATTGAATGGTAAATCGGCAACATATGATACAGCAAAGAAGCATGAAACGGCTCTTCAGAATCTAAAATTCTTTGATATAGGGTTCAATTCCTTCTCGGGCACAATACCCAATAACTTTGGTACTCTCGAGAGTTTGACAGAACTATTTTTGGAGCACAATAAACTCATTGGGACGATACCCAAATCATTGTATAGAGGGTCTGGTATTGGCTCAAATCCTTTGCCTTTGAAGCAGTTATATTTGCAACAGAATGATTTGAGTGGCACACTACCGTCTGGACTGAGTCAGTTGCTGAATCTCAAGGAGTTATATGTTGATGGCAACAAACTGACTGGTGATATACCCGATGTATTGTGTAGGAAAGAACTAAACAATGCATTTTTGAATGACACCAAAGCAGCATTAAGATGTGATGGTATTTCCTGTCCTGCGAATAGTAAGAGTAATGAGGGTGTTGCACCGTGTATGCTTTGTCCAGATGATGGCGGATTCAACAGATATTTGGGTCGTCATGGTAATGAATGCAAGCAACCCATGAACGAAGTCGAAATCTTGGATCTCTTCTTTGAACGCCTCCACGGAGAGGACTGGCTTGATCCCAGTTATGCGTGGGAGAGAGGCTCTGCAGTTTGTCAACGCAAGGGTGTAGGATGTGACCAAGCTGGCAATGCAGTGAACATAACATTGTCTGGGTTGGGATTACGAGGCTCTTTACCAACAGAGCTAGGAGCGTTGACCTCCCTTCAGGTTTTCAATGTCTCAAACAACTACATTACTGGATTTTTACCTTCCGACTTTCGCTTTGCCAACATTACTCATTTTGATGTGAGTGGAAACTCTTTATCTGGCTACGTACCTATTCTGTTGTGCATTAAGGATGGGATCAACAACAATGGTATTGGACCGCCCGATGTGGACTTCGAACTATTGTACAGCTGTGACAACATCGTCTGCTCACGAGGTTCGTACTCTAGCATTGGACGGGCAAGTGTAGCTGATAGCATCACATGCC
This sequence comes from Cyclotella choctawhatcheeana, assembly GCA_036939855.1. Classification (NCBI taxonomy): domain Eukaryota; phylum Bacillariophyta; class Thalassiosirophyceae; order Thalassiosirales; family Thalassiosiraceae; genus Cyclotella; species Cyclotella choctawhatcheeana. Next base: position 9,549 of record JALLPH010000713.1, read on the forward strand.
TTCCTTGTTTTGATGACCTCTCGATGTATTTGGGCAGAAATGAATGCACTCAAATCAGAAGAGATGATGCACTCGCAAAAGTGAAGAAAGCAATACCTTACATTACAACCTTGGGCACACTGTTATTCTTTATCTTGAAGCGACTGAGACGAAAGACTCACTTGGTCCATTTTGACAGCAGTGAACTCTCGTCCACTCGCAACCTTGCATTGCGACAATTTTCATCTAATTCCTTTGACGAGTTCGAAGATGATGCAGAAGAGTACTACTCGGATGACGATTGGACTGCTGCTGCTAGTGAAGGAGATACGCACAAATTAGGGTTCTCCCGTAAGAAAAGTGAGATGGTTGTTTTAAGAGGATTGTCGTAGAATTACCCAAGCTTAAGTACACTCCACATTATTCTATAACTCTTTAGAAATCAAAGAGGTCGACAACACCTTAAGTAAATAACAAGTCGTTTGAATGATGCCTCGTCTGTTTTGTCTGGTGAGATATTTTTTCATAACTATGAGATATCGTGGTTGCAGTCTGTCGAAACATTAGCAGAAATCAGTTTCTGTCAAAGTAAATACCAGATATAATATTGTTTGTAACCTTCAGTACATCATTGCAATTCCTTTCCAGCTTTATCAATTCACTCCTTCTTACTGTCACCTCCCATCAAACCACTCAGCCAACCAAGATCCAATTTGGGCATTGCCGGATCCACCGCCTCCCCATACCGCCCACCAATCACACCCCTCTCTACGAAACTACCAACAGCACAACCGACACCAAACGCCATCCCAGCCGCAGCACCCGCGCCCCGTCCCGATCGAAAGGCCAAGAAGCCGAGGGGGGCGCCAATTGCCACGCCCATAACTCCTTTCACGAGAGCAGATTCAATATGATTTTCGATGCCTTCGGGTAGCTGCCATGTGGGTTGGAAGGTTGAGGGGGGTTGCTGGGGTGGGTTTGTTTGTGGAGGTGTTGGCGTTGAGGAAGAAGATTCGTCGGAGGTCGTCATGATTATTTCGTTATGGTATCTAGCTAGGTACGGTGTTGCGTGTTGCGCCCGCCCACTAGATAGATAGGTACTTACTTCATTCTCTGAATCGAATGGAAGTATCGAATCCAACAGCCTATCCAACCAACAAACCATGGAACGTGCTCCTCTCTCAATGTCCGAAGCCAACGAAACTGAGGGACCATTCGTCCCTTACTCCGATAGACCGCCCACATCTTCATCTGAACGCGATGCTGACGATGAAGATGCATATCATGACAACAGAAATATAGTCAGCAGCAGAGTGATACAGATAGATGATGAACCTGCATCGCGAGAGTGTGATTATCAAGACACGCCAAGTTATGAAGACGAATATGGTGATTCACCCTATAGCAATCCAACACTTGGTGTGTCGACGGAGCGACATTACAGAACATCATTAATATGTGCTTACATCAGGCACTACCTAGATGGAAGGTTGATACGTCTGCTCTTCCTTATGGCTGTGATGCTAATCATGATGTTTTGTGCCAGTGCAATTGGATACATAATTTCTCAAGACGGCAATCCATTTGCTTCTTCTGAAGACGGCAATCTATCTGTTTCCGATGCAAGTGATAACTTTATACCTCCCTCCCCGAACCTGCATTATATTTGCAATGATTGGGTAACAATGTCTGGAAGAAAGAAGTGTCAAAGTTATTGCGATAACGCCAAGTGTTGTTCACTTCCTGAATCGAATGAGGGGAGCTGTATGATAGATCATATGGATGATTGCGCAGTATACAGATCAGCTTGTATGGCGTTAGAATTGCACAGCAGTGTGTCAAAAAGCATAGCTGAAAATAATGAGACCCAAATCACTGTCAGTGGTATTGGCTCGTTGCAATCTTTTGTAGATCTACAACCTGCACCGAGCAATCTCAAAGATATTTGTTCGGCATCATCCCTCTCTACACCCGAAGGATTCACGCGATGTTCAGATTTGTGTCGACCTTCTCGATGTTGCAATCCCAATACATATGATTGTCAGTTGTATGACAAAAGTTCTCTTAGTAATTGTGCTCAGTATGAAGGTCCTTGTAAGAGTGTTGCTGAGACGTGGAGAGGAAGTGGACAAGGAGAGAGTGGATTGGGAAATGAAATATCAGTTGCAAATGAAGTTATGTCAAAGTGTAATTCTGCCAGGTGAGTAGCACTTTTGAAATATTTACTATTGTGGCTCTTCGTTCCATCACAACTGAACTAACACCCCGTTCCTTGTCAGTCTCAACTCACCAAATGCTTGCATTCAAGCATGCAGCCCAGGAGCGTGCTGCTTTACATCACTGTCTTTTGCTTCTATGGAACAACTATTTGATAAATTCTACAGTGAAAAACCAAACCCTTTCAAGGATGCAACATCATGCAGCTCCAACATTGGTTTTTGTCAACAATATGGGTCGTGTGAACATCTAAACCACATCCAAGATACCTCCACTGATGGCAACGATTTTGAATCTCAAATTGTAAATTTATGTATGAAAGACTACATTGCAAAGAATGGGGCCTTGTCATGCAGCAATGTATGCCAACCAGCTCACTGCTGCTTTACTCCTGGAAGTCCTTGTGATGGCAAACTGCTGGAGAACTCAATCTGCGATAAATACTCCCAATGCAAAGTGTTGTATCCGGAGCAATTAGAGTCTCCGCAAGCAACAGAGGAAACCAACCAAGACTTAGGTATGAGTTTGGGGAATGGTAATACCGACACTTCAAACGATGTATCAGAAACACACCAAGGCTATCAAGAAGATAGTATACCGTCCAATCCTAATATTATGGGCTTGTCTGAGGTGTGTAATGAAAAGTACATCATGGCAAAGGGAAGCGAAGAATGCAAAAGATTGTGTAAACCATACGAATGTAAGTAAAGATGTTGTTCTAAAGGTACACGGACCCCTTTATTTTCACTTACAACTTAATCCCATTGCAGGTTGCTTTACTAACGACGGTGTTTGTGAGTTGATAACATCAAGTACATGTAGCCGAATTTCACTGTGTAAAGTGTTATATCCGGAACAATTAGAGTCTCCGCAAGCAACAGAGGAAACCAACCAAGACTTAGGTATGAGTTTGGGGAATGGTAATACCGACACTTCAAACGATGTATCAGAAACACACCAAGGCTATCAAGAAGATAGTATACCGTCCAATCCTAATATTATGGGCTTGTCTGAGGTGTGTAATGAAAAGTACATCATGGCAAAGGGAAGCGAAGAATGCAAAAGATTGTGTAAACCATACGAATGTAAGTAAAGATGTTGTTCTAAAGGTACACGGACCCCTTTATTTTCACTTACAACTTAATCCCATTGCAGGTTGCTTTACTAACGACGGTGTTTGTGAGTTGATAACATCAAGTACATGTAGCCGAATTTCACTGTGTAAAGAGTACTTCAACGAACACACTGTCACAGAGGAAATATCAAAGCCAGCAGACGACCAGTTTGGCACACTGTGTTCTCCTTCTGAGATAGGCAAGAACTTAAAAGTTTGCATCAATAATTGCCGAGAGTATCAATGCTGTTTTGATGCTAAAGAGCAATGCGACAAGTCTACATTACAATGTGATAATCATTCCATTTGCGCTGAGTTAGGTGGTCAAAATCAAAATCAATCCTATATACAATACAGTGCAGTAGATTTAGCGAAAGCCTGTAACTCAAAACAGCTTAAAGAAGATCCCGAAGATTGCCGGTCAATGTGTAAAGGGAGCGCATGTAAGTTTTCCAGTTCTTCAACAGAATACCTGTCCTGAAAAATCTGATGTCTTTGTTTAGGCTGTTTCGATTCATATCCTTCAAGCAACTGCTCTGAAAAGCAGAAATCTTTTTGCCATGATCATGCCATTTGCGAGGATGTGTTTAATATATAGGTAGAGCATATGGGTAGGGAGTCCTTCAACGGCACGGGAAACGCATTTTTTGTCAAGCCGATTGTCTCTTCCACAGACTACGGGAAGGCTTAGGTGTTAGAATATTGTGGACAACTCATAACCGCTGCTACAATTTCAACATACCTTGGAAACCAATAAGTTTTCACTCCTTTAAAGTCATCAACCCAGGCCATACATTTACCTAGTAGCAAATCAAGTGCCCTCTTCGCTCTATCCTCGTCCCAATTCAATGCATTTCTCAAATGCTCAACGCTCACCATCCCATACGGGCCGAATCTATCATCTTCTGCTATATTCATGACTTGCATATGATCGTTGTCTAACTCATCTGGTACAGATACAATCATTACAGATCTACCTATTTCAACTGTTCTAAACCCTGATCCTAGCTTGGCAAGCTTCTTAACTGATGTAATTATATCTTCTTCACTGTACGAGATTATTTTACTCTTGGAATCTGCAAACTTGAATTTAGTGCCACGCGAAGTTAGTATATCTTTGACTTCGGATACGCTATTTTCAACAACAGGTGCAGTATGAATGAGCATCCTATTGATAAGGGTTCGGTACAATATTATATGAGGAATACGAATACTTCCTCTCACCGTATGATGCCCCCATTTCTAGATCGACTTGCAATACAGACTTCAGCAACTTTCACTGAGAGCTCATAATAAAACTCTCCAATTCCCAATATATTCCCCCAAAAACCTTTCTCGGCAGAAAGAGGGTCCACACCTAAGTAAATGATTCATCGCTGAGAAAGAATCGATAACATATTGTGTCACCAATAGATAGAATAAGTGTGAGAATACAATGCCTACCTAAAGGAGCACACATCTCCAAAAACTTAGACCTAAACGCAGGATCATGCTGAATATCATGTTTGTGTCTCTTTGCAAAGTCTGCCAACTTTACCTCGAGCTTCTCTACCATTTCCATTGCTGATGCCAATGAAACTGCCTTGAGCTCTTCTGCCTTCTTTGTGTATGCCGCTGCGCCTGTTCGACTCACGCCAACACCCCGTCTTCTGTGAGCCATCTTAGTCCTTAGAGTAAGGTAGAATGGGCGGTCGGGCTTGGCTTTTGTCTGTCGATGTAATGTTTCGGATTTCCGCTTTCCGCTTCGTCCCTCTCCCTCTCGTCCATCGTCTACTCCCTCCTTATGGTACATAGTAGCTTATGGTACTACGATACCCTGTACTACATACCTACCATACCTAGCGGAGTAGCTCTTGCCCTGTAATAAAAAAATGCACAACAGTAGTAGCTAGGCTAGAAGAAGCAGCTCGAGCTAGAGCACAATGCAACTGTAATGCAATGATGTGAATGTGTGTATTTCTAATGTGAAGATCATTTAATTTAACAACCTAATCAAGTCTCTGAAATGGTTGTTCAAGTAGTAGTAATGCACCATATTTATTATCATTCGTAGTACCCTCAATTACCCTCGTCACTGCCTTTATTGAGAATTAATTTTAATAACAAGATAAGAACTCTCCCCAAATTAAGGCATCTCATGCTCGTCAAATATCATGCTGTGTTTGTGAGGAGAGCCTCTATTTTCTATTTTGAGATTCAGTAATACTCATAAATTGCATTGGCCCGTGCATGCCAAGAGTAGCGTGCAGTAAAAAGGCACCACCGAATCTATGAGAAGAAAAGCTTCATTACACTGCTTGAAATTTGAAGACTTCAGCTAGTAGAGAATTTATTTTTTCTTTTAATCCTTAGAGCCCGTGCGTGCCAAGAGCGTTTGGTAAGAAAAGGAAAAGCACTACCATATCCAAGAGGATATTTTCGAATTTTGAAAGGACCACTGTGGTCCTTCATTTAGGTAATTTTTTGTATGGCCATTGTATCTCCTTATCCGGGGAAAAAATACCCATTTTCATGGAAATTATTTTACAATTTTTTCGGACAGGTAAACTTACACTTATCATAGCCTATTTTAAAGGACGTACCTTTATTTGACAAATAGCGACTAAAAAGGATATCAAGCGAAATAACTAGCAAAATCATTGAATTCACCTGCTAATTAATGCAATTGAATTGCAATGTTAATGTAATTGAAACGCATTAATTGACAGTTAGAATTATGTTATTAGGTCCCATTAACGTTGCTGCTGACTTAATTGTTTGTTGGGTAGCTGTGGTTGATTGTTAAGTGCCCT
>JALLPH010000714.1:0-15603 GCA_036939855.1 Cyclotella choctawhatcheeana
ATTACAAACAAACGGATGAGGCATTTGATACAATTGCATTGCAGCATACAAGTCTCCATGAAAAATTGGAACAAAGATGCCAAGAGATTGGCCCAGTAAAACTCACCCGTGAACAACGGTACATGAGAGACGCCATGAACACACCCCTACCGTTATTGCCATTTGTGAGTAAAGAGGAGAGCATTGCTTATGCCAAGTACGTGTTGAATAGTGACGAGGGACAGGATTTTAATGCTGCAGCAGAGGATTTCTTACGATATGTTGATGGAGTCAATGTAATGCCAAAGCTTCCTTCACATATGAGTACATACGCTGAAACCTGGAGCAGGAATAAGCGTGTTTTAGAAAGGGAGAAGAAATCAAAAGGGGGGCGCGAGAAATTAGAGGAGCTGAACAAAATACTCTCACCTCAAGGCGGGAAAGAATGTGATTTGCAAGAGCCACAATTGCCTAGTACGTTGCCTCAGTGTACTGTGGAAGCAATGGACCATAATAAGTCTCATATTGTTGGTGGTGTCTTTGTCGGAGAAAACCCACTTGACAATGTAGTTGGAAAAAAGAGGAAAAGGAGGACTTACCGCTGTGGTGTGTGCGGTAAGACTGGTTGCAAAGGGGTGGGATTCAATAGATTGTGTCCGGATCGAATAGCTGAAGCACTAGCTGCAAATAGACAATTGATTCCAGATAATACGCAACAAGAGAAGCAATACAAACGTCAATGCTCCGTTTGCAGATCATATGGGCCACCCGGTCTAAATTGTGGAATAGGAGGCAATAATAAGAAGAATTGTAGGATCTTCACTGTGAAAGGCGATACAAAGTGTAGATTGTGTGTTGATTATGGTCCAGTGGGATCAAATTGTGAGGTGGGTGGGGTGAATGTGAAGGATTGTAAGTACTTTGAAGTTGATGGTACTAAAAAATGATAAACATAATAAGGTTAATGTATTTTGCGTCTCACCTTGTTTTGCATTGAGTAATAGTATATCGTGATGCAAATAATGGTATCCAACATGGAGGGAAAGGACAGCTCAGCCATTTGATACACTTACACTTGTTGAAATTCCTACCTAATTTGATGCGCATTGCTGTGATGTATAATGGAGCGAATTGTTATTCTTTTAACCCCCATTAGTTTCAATTTCGAGTTCTTGGATTCAAAATACGTTGATGCGTCAGTGTACGTGTCCGGTGTTATTGGAGAGTTGTAAGAATATACCTGAATATATACACTCAAGAGGCGTAGGAGGGAATGGGAGATAGTCAGATTCCAACAGAGATAACTACTTGACTTAAAAAACATAAGCAAACACTCACAAGAGGAGGCGGCGTCAACAAAAGGGCGGCGGCAAGAAGCAGCAATACTGTGGTGCTTCAATTGGCGGAGGAGTGATGGCGGTGGCGCGTCAGTTGATGGTGGAGTGATGGCGGTGGCGTCTGCGGCGGCAATGGTGATGGCAAATAGTGCTGCCAGGCGTAGCGTTGATGGCAGCGCTCAATAGCTAACAGTATCTCTCAACTGCTGAAACACATGAGTCGGTATGGTAACAACAGCCGCGGCGACGGCGGCGGCGGCTTCTGTGTCGGGCATGTTTTTCAAGAATAAAAAGGGGTGAGGGAGAAAATCTTCTCTTTTCTTTTTCTCTTTTTCTTTCCCCCTCTTTTCTTCCTTTTTCTCTTTTTCCCTCTCTCTCTTCTTTCGTTAAAACTCCCCACCAGCACGGTTGAAAAGCCAAATTTTTCTAGAATATTTTCAGCAGCCCCAGATTTGCCTGAAACACACGCTTGCGCTAGCCGGGCGTAGCCCGCTAGTCACAGAAAACAGAAAAGAGTTGTCAGGATGTCACCAATGCCGAGATAGAGAAGAAGTGCGGTCAAATACAGCAATTGTGCAGGATTCTACGCGGATCAATATTCTCGCGCTTTTGATGACTTGAAACTGCCTCAGCGATGCTCTGGCTTGGATTCATCTTCGGCGTCAGAAAAAAACGAACGGTGCATGGTGATTGCGATTGCATGAAAGCAAACCTGATCCGGACCCCCGTGTGAATAAACATTGTGATACTACTGATCCTGTAACATGAGTCAATATCCTCCTGTTAGATATATGTGGAAAATTTGTTTTGCCGTGGTAGCCCTAGCAGACTTTTTATATACAATCTACTTGATGCTAGGTAATGATGTCGGCTTCAAAAATCATCAGGATGACGTCTGTCCAATGATACAGAACGACAACGAAAACAACAGAACCAACATAACCTTTATCTACGAAATATGGAATTGGGGGTCGTACAGACAGCCAAAAATGAGCTGGATTGGTCCTATATTCTGTGCATTGTGCTTAGTCGAGGCAGTACTTAGATCACGTGATGCCAGGCAAATGGCACTTCATAATAGAGCGTTGGATGAATTAGAACAGCAGATGCTGGGGTTTGCTCGTAGGGGATCTCTGCGGATTTCAAGAATATTTGGCGAGGATTTGAGTGATGAAAGCAAACAGAAGAAAAGACTATCATTCATCGATAGTTGGATGAAGTTCAATAGATCATGCTGGACTTGGAGTACAGCAGTTGCTACCTTCGCTTTTTGGGTGCTCATTCTGCCGACTGAAAGTCGAGATTTTCGTCAATTTTGCGGGAGTATCAAGCTGCATGATTCTGCAATCATGACCAAGTGGCTATATTTTGTGTCGGAGACAATAACGATGCTTTCTCTATCTTTCAATGAGTATATAGATTCTATCATTTGGACGAAGGTTATACCATATAGAATCCACAAACAGCCTCAACGTTTCATAAAGAGAATTAAGGTGGTTTTGCAAGGCATTAGATTTGCAAGATTTGCTGGTCCTCTGGTATGTAAGAAGACTCTCTTTTCTTGCTCTTTTGATTCTTACTGACATCTTTTTTCGTTTAGGTCAGAATGGTGAGAGTTTGTACTATCTAATTGCTCTTGTACACAATAATGTCAGTTCTGGTCTCATTCGATATGTTACGCAAAGGGACTGAAACTGCAGGATCAATTGATGACAATCGTAAAAACGCGCCGCCAATCCAAGAAGAGTGAACTTAGAAAGAAGCAGCATGTCGCATCTCCGTCATTGATCTTCTCTGATATTCAAAAGCTGAAGAGCTTAGCAAAGCTTCAAACGTCACTGGCAAGAATACCCTCGTTTACATTGTCATCACCTGCATTGGAGCACATAGCGTCCACGGTCAAAGAAAGTTACAAGAAGAGACGCTCAGATGCAAAGCGAATTTCTCAGCAAATTGCTCAACTGCATGATGATTTTTTATGTGGTGGAGGAGCCTATAGAACAGCTGAAATATATGAAAGAATAGTGAAGACGACAAATGAACTGAACAGTGCTTTGAAGGCTGATAAGAGTAGACGCAATAGATATTTGATGTCACCACGTTCGCTGTTAACGTCAAGGAAATATCTTATATCGCCCAGAACGCGATTCAGTGTGGCATGGAGAATCACTGTAACAAATTGGTGAGTGTTGAAGAATATCCCTTAGAATCGTGCTAGCATACGTTCCTCATCAGATTCTCTCCTTCAAGTCTGCTGCTAGAGATATTTAGACTCTGCGCAAGCTGGCATTTATCGGAGACGTTCTCTATCAGCCTGTCGCAAACGATTGCCAGGCTTTTCGTTGAATGCTCAGCCCCTGAGAAGACAAAGAATTTGCTAATATTAATTTCACGACACATCAATGAAATCCGGGATAATATATTTGATGCTCTCCCGATACTAGGTCCAAAACCTGCTGATATAGCCGTGTGTGTTCCCTCAGGAACACAAGCTATGTTAATAATTCAGTTTGGATCTGTACTTGAAAAATTTATTGACACAATAGTCTTCTTGGATATATTCGTCTGGTTCATGACTGGGGATATTGATATTGACACACAACTTGTGGTTCCTAAGCGATTCTTCAGTAGATGCATCATTCCAGGCACCCTGGTGCAGGTCCTTGATCATCCAACGTTGCCCACGCTTCTACCAAACTTACTAAAAGCGCTGCTGAGAGTATCGAAGACCCTTGGCCACAGCAGGCTTGTACGTTGGGTACTGGCGATAGCTCCAGCGTTTAAGGTGGTTGTATTTGATCCACTGAAAACTTATTTCTTTCGTCACATCAAAGAAGACGAAGGTCTTATGAAATACGCAAAATCGATCGGAATGATTTCGGATGACAGAAAAAATCACAACGGGAGCAGTATTGCATTGCAAGGCATTGGGCAGCCAGATAAAAGATTCTTACGTCGGCATTCCGGTTCAACAATGAACAACACTAGCCAAGTTGGATTGAGTTTTGATGTATCACCTGAACCAAGTCGGCAAGATCTGAGGAGTATGTTCTCGACAGACGTATCTAGTGATTCGCGATCATCCCAACAATTGACTATGATTGCTCCTCCACTGAGAAATACAATTAGCAACTCTGACTTACCCGGTTCGATACCCTTGTCTAGATCACCCTCGAAGAATAGACGTTCTGTCCATTTCAGTTTCTTTGATTCAGATGATCCATCTAGCGATTTGACCAGTCATGGAGACTTTTCAGTGTCATACAGCTAGCTGATGATACTGCAATGAAACTGAAACTTGTTGTTCTTATATTAGATCGTAGATTGCAATAAATAGAAATAGAGATTGGAGAACACATTCATAGAGAAGTAGGGGGAATCTGCCTATTCATATACAAACAATTTCTTTTAGAGAACAAATAATAAGTAGCCTTAATTTTCTATTGATTTCTACCTGTTACAGTAATCCCCATGATGAGAAGAGTTCCTCACAAATTTAATGCAGCCGCATGTTTAAGAATTGATAGTGCATTTATTTTTGGTAGTTCTGATGGAACAACATGCCAATGTTAGGACAGCTTTCATGTAAACAACAGACATGAGACTGCATCATAAAGTTCTCACCTTAAGGAAGTCCAAAGTTTCAGCACTGACAGTCTCTGCTTCCAATTTCTTTCCTCCAGTTGCACTTCCTGATACAACACCTATTCCACTTGAATCGGTTTTGGGAGCCACTGGTGTTGGAGCTGGGGCAGCAGGTGCTAATAAGATAAATAAGAGATTTCGAGTAAGAATCAAATACATGAGAGCAAGAATTAGGTAATCCTGAAGTTAATCACCTGGGGCGGGGGCTTCAACCTTTGCTGCAGCAGCCTGTAGAAGTGGAAACGTTTTTGTTAGAGAATGTTCCGATCTAATTCGAGCCTAAAGCATCGTTCAGCTTACCTTCTCGTCGGCAGCTTTCTTCTCAGCAGCAGCCTTTGAGGAAACGTTTAAGTTAGAAAATGTTCTGATTTAATTCTGGCATGAGTAATCATTTAACTTACTTTTTCGTCAGCGGCTTTCTTCTCAGCAGCAGCCTTTTGTAGTAAGAAATGAGGTATATATGAGTCAAACATCATATTCTGTGCTATCATGCCATTATCTTTTTTGACCAACCTTCTCCTCTGCGGCCTTCTTTTCGGCGGCAGCCTTGATTTGTTGAATGTAATTTTTATTAGAAATGCTCTTTACGTATTACATCCCTTGTGTGAACAGAACTTACCTTCTCTTCTGCAGCCTTGGCTTCGGCGGCCTACACAGAATTGTGACAGATTGACAGATTAATGAAAAGTGATTCAAATCTTAGTATCAAGAAATGATAATCTTACCTTCTTTGCTGCAGAATCATCACTCTTGGCAGTCTTTTCTGGTGCTGCCTTCTTTTCTGCTGCAGCCTTAGCCTTGGCTAAAAGATTGGTGTAGATATTCAAGCTCATCGTGAGAAGGAAAGACGTGCATAAAAAAACTGAATATTATTACTTACCTTCAGCAGCAGCAGCCTTCTTCGCCTCGGCTTCCTCTGCACGCTTAGCAGCAGCTGGTTATTTTGCATATGTTAAAAAGATGAGTGATCAATAAAAGGCGATTCGTGTGAGGTGAAAACTATCGCAGCTTACCCTCGGCAGCAGCCTTTTTCTTCGCTTCGGCAGCTACAGCAGTTGATTGATTGACGATTGAGTGCTAAATTAAGGCACATATTTATATTGTTGTTCATCAGACACACCTTCAGCAGCAGCCTTCTTTTGGGCCTCCTGGTCAGCGGCACGCTTCTTGGCGGCTAAATATATTCATAGCAATCGAGAGTATATTGTTGTGTGAGGAAAATCGTTTTCTGATTGCTAATTGTTTCACCATGAAGTGGCTCACCTTCGGCAGCAGCAGCCTTCTTTTCTTCGTCGCTGGCCTTTGATGCGGCCTTTGCCTTGGCTATAAAGACAAAACGTTTGGCAGACAAGTTGAGTGGTAAGAGATGACGAAACAGTGCTGCGTATTTCATTCAAAATATTGTTTTTCCTACCCTCAGCAGCAGCTGCCTTCTTGGCAGCCTGCTCCTCGGCACGCTTGGCGGCAGCTGAGTTGACAGTAAAGAGTCAGTTCATTGCAATGATGTTTCAGTGACAAAAAGTTCATTAAGCACTTACCTTCAGCAGCAGCCTTCTTCTTGGCGTCTGCTTCGGCAGCAGCCTTCGCCTTGGCTTTTGTCGAATATGTGAGAGACGAAAAACAAAAGAAACATGTTCCTTTCAATATCATCACTTACCCTCGGCAGCAGCAGCCTTCTTTGCCTCCGCTTCCTCAGCGCGCTTGGCGGCAGCTACAATCAAAATCGATTAGTAATAGTGTCACAAGTGGATGCACACAACTTCAGCAGCATTACTTACCCTCCGCAGCTGCCTTCTTCTTAGCCTCAGGGTCCGCAGACTTGGCATCAGCGGCCTTCTTGGCTTCAAGGTCAGCAGCACGTTGGGCCTTGGCTATAATATATTAGGACATGGGTGAAATATTGAGAGTGCATCACGTGCCAAAATTACAAACTAGAGGATTTTATTAATGAGGACAAAGCTCACCTTCAGCAGTGGCCTTTGCCCTGGCTTCAGCAGCAGCCTTCTTCTCAGCAAATGCCTTCTCTTGGGCTTCTTTTTGAGCTTGCTTTGCGGCGGCGGCATCAGCCTTCTTTTGCTCTTTCCGTACAAGGCAAAACACAGAAGAAATGAGGTATAATAGAGGCATGTGAATTTTATTAAATGGTTGCACTCCAATTCACGCACCAGCAGCCTTGGTACGAGCCTCTTCACGCTCAGCCTTGGTCAACTTCTTTGGGGCTGCGACATCATCAATTTCATATCCTTCATGCAAAAAAATAGACCATTGATGTCAGTACCATATGATGCACAACATGAGAATTATGTTCACTGACTTAATGAACAACTTACCCTTGGGAGCCTTGGTGAATGAAATCTTACTCACAGGAGCCGAGGCAGCAGGCTTGGATGATCCTCCCGAACTAGATCCAATAGAAATTTCAGGGAGAGATAAGTTGGGAATTGAAACACCCGATCCACCGAGAGAGGCAGTGACAGCAAGTCCTAGAGATCCTGCAGCCGCTCCTAGAAACGTCTGTGTGATGAATATTGACGTGAGATAGTGTTTTGATTTGAATAAAGTGCAAAATGTCTCATCACAATGTTCATGTGCACATGAGCACATTTCATGATATATAATAGTTCTTTCAATTACTCACAAGAGCACCAGCAACTCCTCCACCGTCGACATCAGCCTGCTTCTCTGCCTTCTTTTTCGCGGCCTCCTTCTCCTCAATTTGTTTTTGGATCTCCGCTCTCCTAGCCTGAGTCTTGGACAAGGCGCCACGAGCACCCGCAAGTAAGGCCACGGGTGCAATAATGAGGGGTGCAGCGCCAAGTGCCAACCCTAGAGAGGCGTTGGAATCTTTTTCGGCTGTAACTACTGCTTTGGGTGCCGGTGGCGATGGAACGGGAACAACTACCGGTGCCGCCTTCTTTGGTGCGGGCTTGGGTTTTTCGGCCTTGACAACAACAGGTTTAGGTTTTTCCACCTCCACTGGCTTGGTCTTTTCTACCTTGACGGGTTTGGCTTTTTCCACCTTTACTGGAGCCGCTTTCGGTGCGGGTGCTGGAACATCGCCAAGATCAACGTACTTAACTTTCTGTGGACGTTCCTTCTTCGTCGGTGCAGGAGTTGGGGGAGCGGGAGCAGCAGCTGCCTCCACCTTCTTTGGTGCTGGTTTTGGTGCCGGTTTGCCACGTCCCCTGGGTGCAGGATCCGTAAGGAGTTTGGATTCCAAGTCATCCAAACTCATTCGGAGAGAACCAGTGTTAGAGGAGATTCGATGAGTGACGGCGAGTCTGGAGTGGGGGGCAAAGGCAGATGCATCGTTGATGGCCGATAGGGCAGCGATTACTGTAACGGATGAGAACTTCATGATTGAATGATTAGACTGCTTTCGGTCGAGTTTAAGAGTGTTTGTGCTGTAGATCTAATAAAGTCAGTGATTCACTCAGTGGAATGGAGCCGATGGTGTGGTTGTTGTTTCTTGTTTGTTGTTGAGGTGATGGAGAGTTGAATGACGTGACGAAAACTTCAAGCAGAGACACACAAAGATTTTACCCTGGGTATCTTTTGTGATTTTCCCGCTCACAACTCACACACCAACCCACAAAAACACCAAACCCAACACCAACACCAACACCAACCTGACCCAACGCTTGCCAACAGCTAGAGCTCTGTCCTCTCTTTAGATAGTCTGCCCATCTATTACTTGAAACGTAAACCCACATGATGCCCACTGCCAAAATTTGTTGAATGGCATTAAATTCATCATCTAACAAATGCCAACAACCCAGTACGACTCGTATCATAAAGACACGGGAACAATTCCATTCTCTCCTAATAAACACCATGGCACCGCATCAAACAAAGCCATCACTGCACTCACGTCCAATGGGCAGAAATAACGGAATATCTCTCATCTCCATCATTAAATATGCCATGCTCATATCAACGATTTGCGGCGTGACCTTTATGTGGAATATGTATAACGAAATAAACGCCAATCAACAATTGAGAAGTGTTAGTATTCGTCCCAAGGAAGATGCGTTGGGGGTGGTTCCTCCTAAGAAGGAAGAGAGGATGGTTCGTGTTTCTGGTAATAATGATGAGGATGTTGAAACAATTGATGAAACAACGCTCAAAGCAATTTTTGAAAACCCCGTGGCATCAAATCAACCCGTAATAAACAAGGGCAAACAAAACAGACTGTATTGTATGGTACCATTCATTTGGACTCCCTCTGCGTTCCCGGTCTATCATGCTATTCGTGATACGTGGGGGAAACGATGCCACATGACGAAATTCTTTATAGATCCAATCATCGGCGACGATACCATGGGTTTTTACAATATGACAGATGAAGCTGATGCAAAGAAGGCAGAAGAAGCGAATATAAAATTACCGAATGATGTAGTGATTTTACATAGTATGAAAAGACCATGGCACACATGTTCCGATGAAGAGAATAAAAAGTCTGGTAAGCCAGTGGGTACTTGTAGGAATATTTGGGAGAAAATATGGAGAGCTTGGGTGTACACTGTGTACGGTACCACTGGTAGCCATGTCAATTATGAAGCTGGGAAGAATGAGAACGGAAAAACTGATGTTTATAACGCAGAATGGTTTGTTAAGGTGGATGCTGACACGTATCTCTTTCCAGAAAATTTGCCTAGATACATCGAGTCACGGAAATGGGATTACAATGATCAGCATTACTTTGGCCATGTGTTGAATCATCGAAAAGGAGATAGAGGAGTATCTATTGTGGCTGGTGCTGCAGTGTTCTTTAGTAGGGCCACACTTTTGAAAGCTGCAGAGACTTTTAATTCCATGTCCTTGGAAGGAGGTGATCGAGAAGAGGACGGGACCTGTCGCGATGCCTATACTGGAACAGAAGAGGTTGTCACTGCAGTATGCATAAAAGATTATGTTACGGCCGATCCAGCCATTGATGCTGTTGGTAGAGAGCAAATTTCACTCTATGGAGTAGATGATATACTTAATTACAACCGAACAGAACAAGGAGAATGGTGGTTCTGGGAAGGGAAAAAGAAATACCCCTGTCACGATAATCCCAATGATTGTCTTGGTCATTTACCATTAGCCTTTCATCATTTAAAGAATGCTCAAAAACTCTTGGATATGGACAATGAGTTCTACGGAGTCGAGCATAGTAAACAAAGCAAAAGTCATGTCAAAGAATACTTTGACAAGATACGAGCTGCTATGGGAGAATCTCATGCTTTAGAAATCCAGGGACATTCAATATCACAACATTTGAATGAAGTAACTAGTGTAAGTGCATTGGATGCGCAACAGAGTTTACAAGTGCAATCTTTACCGGCAGACAGTAATAGACTTTACTGCATGGTGCCATTTATTTGGACTACAAAATATCTGCCACAATACGAAGCAATACGCTCAACGTGGGGAAAGCGATGTGATGTGCTGAAATTCTTCATTGACCCTATTATTGGAGTTGGTAAAGACAATGTTACATTTCACGATGTTCGAGTAAACGACACAGCGAAGGCTAGTTTGCCGGTTGATGTTATAGTAGTTGAGAAAATTGCTCGGCCGTGGAATGAATGTATGACCAATAAACAAGCTGGTGACAATGATATCACCTGTCGAAATATATGGGAAAAATTGTGGAGGTCTTGGATCTTGATGGATGAGACTGGTGAACTGGACAAGGCAGACTGGTTCACAAAAATCGATGCAGACACATATTTATTTGCTGATAACTTCAAGCACTATGTCGCTGAGAAGAATTGGTTGCCTAGTGAACATCATTATTTTGGTCACGTGTTGATGCATAGAACCGACAAAATCAGAGACGCTGGTGTTACAATAGTTGCTGGTGCAGCTGTGTTCTTTTCTCGGTGAGTTTTTGAGTTTCTATTTTTCGCATGTCTCTTTGCCATGATTTCTCTCATCATATCTTCCTCCAAGAACTACACTGAAATCCCTTGCTGGAGTATTGAAAGGCTTCAAAGATGGTGAAACGAGAAGAAACACAAAGGACTGCAATGATGCCTACACTTCAGAAGAAGAAGTAATCACCGCAGTTTGCCTGAACAAAAATTTTGGTATCGAGGCACACACAACCCTTGACGAAGCAGGAAAGGAACTAATAGCAGTTGCCGAACCAGAGGATTCCCTGCTTTGGAATCGAACAGAGCAAGGAGAATGGTGGTACTGGCAAAATAAACCCAAAGTACATCCTGAAACTGGAGAACAGATTCATCAATGTTGCGGTGACAGACCTATTGCATTTCATGGGTACAAAGATCCACAGTGGTTCTATTTATTGGAAAATCAGTTTTATGACACAGACTTTCAAGTAGAAGAAAAGCATCAGTGGCGGTACAAATGGAGAAATCATGATGAGACCAAACCATATTTTGATCGAGTCAAGAAAGCTATGAACAACTCGTGATTAATGTACAACATGGGCATAATTTTGGACAAACACTAATCTCGTGATTAACAAAATGCCTTACTTTGCTGGACAAACTTCATGATTCACTGCTGTATGTAAGAATAGCGCATCTTGATGAACAAACAGATTACATCTGAATTTCAATGATATCGTGACTAATTATACAATAGGAGCTATGGCAAACTATACGAGTCAATAAAGTATGTAACAAGCGTAGCTCTCCCACTTTCTCTCATAAGAACGAGGGAAGCTACCTCAAATGATTGTAGTAAACAATAGGTGCATTTTTGTGCATTGAGTCGATTCAGCTCCAAGCTGAGTGACCATGTGAATGTAATACCAATGATGTAGACGAAAAAAAATGACGCGGCATCCGCCCTCTTACTAACCCTAATAATCCACGGCCCCCAAGCAACGCCAGTCCCCTCCCCCAAAATCATCATCTCCGTCAACTTTAGCATTCGATTTGGGAAGCAATCCAGCAAGATTCGAAAAATCCTTGTCCTTGATGACAGGCTCGCTCTCATCTAGAATGTCATCAAAAATCTTGGCCTTTCCAGCATTGGTCTTCGGGGCGTTCTTACTCTCGGACTTTTTAGGAGGAGCACGTTTTGGCTGTTTCTTCCCCGCAGTCTTTTTGGGTGCCGTCTTCTTTGGTGCTGCCGCCTTGGATTTTCCCTTGGATTTCTTGGGGGCCTGCTCCTCGTAATCGCTCTCTTCCGATTCGTCGCTCATCTCCTGATCTTCCTCGTCCTCTTCGACGATGGGTTCTACTATTTCCTCCTCTTCGTTATCGAGGTGAGCTTCGTCATCGCTCTCATTATCGTTTGAAATGTCGTCGAAAGCACGACGGAGGCTCTTGGATTTACCACCGGCACGAGACTTTTTGGTGGTGGCATTGCTCGATGTCGTGGTGATGGCTGGCTTCTTGATGGGTTTCTTCGCGGCGGGCTTTGCCACTGCTCCTCGGGATCGTCTTGCTCGTGCCATGGTTGATGCTGCGCTGTTGTCTGTTGGGGAGTTCGGTGGTTCTCTGTCGTGTTATTATGCTTAATCAACCGATTGAGGAGTGCAATTGTTTTCGTTCGAGTTATTGAGCAAGATTTTTTGTTTTTTGTCTTCTTCTTCTGTCTTACCTTAGGTAGCTTTGAGCTATGTATGGCACTTACCGTACGTACCATATGCCAATACCATAGTAGCAATAATTACAGTAGCGCTACTCTAAGCCTTAGAATTATTTGTAAACCACCATGGTTGTAGTTACATGGTAGGTGGCGTATGTCAAGTAGTATCTCTCACTTATTAGAGTACCTACTTCACTCTCACTATCACTCTTCTCTTACTTCGCTTCGCTTCGCTCGCTCTAACTTGCGTACGCAAGTTCGCTACGCTCACGCCAGTAAGGATTTTCCGCACGGAGTACCCTATCAGAAAAGGAGGCCTTTTTTGAGATTTTGCCAGACGCAAGAACCGATCAGCCACCGATTGCTGCTTTAGGACAGAACTATGCATATTACAGCGCAATAGGCTACACACTGCATCCTGCATCACTTCATTCGACATTATCACGGCCGTACTCGAAACTCATAACATCAACCATGCTCTTTCCTTCCCATCATCATTGCTGCACAGTGCCTGCATCTGAATGTGGCAAAGATGCTGGATAATTTACCCAGGTTCAATTCCTTCCTCGTTCCTGATTGACGTCCCTGAATGGAGCTATGGATGTTAGAGGAAACAATTCATGTGTAGTTGGGAAGCAAGCAGACTGCTAAATCTTTCTATGTATGGATGGCAATCGATCAAGCGGAAACAATCCACAATCAACTCTTGTTGCCGAATCATTAAATCATATATCACAATAAGAATTGCTGTTAATTAATTGTGATCCGAGCGAAGCTGAATCATACACCACGATAGGATGATGGCACATATTCATAGGCATCACTTCTTTTCCAGAGGCATACTGCATACTCACCAATACGTTAGCAGATTCAGTCAATATCATTGGAGGTTACAAGTTACAAGTAAAACTAAGATCAAAAACACTGATAACTATCGGCAATATAAGATAGACTTCAGTTTTAACATGTAATAGATTGTATACTGTATATCACTAAAGTTTCGTAATTCGTAATTAATATAATATTTGTATTACAGAATCTGCAAAATGTAATCTTAATGGATGAACTTGATTGGACACGTTAGATGTTTAAATTGGGTTTTGTTGATGTGAGCCCAATGTCATATTGATTTCCATCATACGCACAAATTAATACATATTACTTATACATGCATCATATAGCTTGCGCATTAATGCAAAGTTTAGCTGATCACTGTTCAAGCACGGAAACTCCATGTGTTGCACACAGGCTTGAAGAGATTAGAGTTGAGCATTAGCCTCTTCCGGTTGATTGTTGTTTTTTGTTGATGTTTCCCGTAGAATCCAGGTATTATACTTATGTAATAGTTTAGCTAGTTTACTGAGCAGTGGGATTTTTTGGGGGATATTTCCGGAAACGCTGGAAAGTTGGCAGGAAATAATATCTCTTCTCTCGTCGCCCAAGCGAACGAATGAAAACTGAGGAAGATCAACCACGACGCACCCATCAACCATGGCATCCAAGACAGCCCAGCCACAAAACCTACGTTATGTACGCGACATAAGCCTTTCCGATTCGACGAAGAAGGGCCACAAAGCCGCGTTGTCCTTATTTGATGACTTTTTGGTCCACGCCAGACAGCTCAGTCACAAAACCTACGCTATGTACGTGACATAACCCTTTCAAACTCGACGAAGAAGGGCTACAAAGCAAACAACAAGGAATTGATGCCCCGCTCCTCGTCGGCCTCCTTGCCAACACCGATGCCTGCGTCGCTGACTGCATTCGCTACGAGTTACACACCGTCTATGAGTTACACAACGTGGGCGATCCCATGCACAACGTGGAGGGGTTGTGTTATCAGGATTATCCGTACCGGTCTAATGGATAGAGAATATACGCAAAAGTGTGTATTGCACTGTACGGCATTATCAGTGGTTAAAATTCTGGGGTCGGCGGAAAAGTCTTACAATAAGTCCAAGCTAATAGGCACCATGTGGAGGGGCAGGTGGTGACCATTATTAGATAGATGGGAGCGAGATTGTGGGTAGAACTTTGGCTGCCATGTTGGCGAATGATATAGCGGAGGTTTATTCCATCGATATTGATTCCATTTATTTGTTTTGTGGTGGGAGGTTGCATCAGTGTGAAGGGTGAGTAGCCAGAGTTGTGTGTTCGTAAGGTAAATGTTTGTATGAATTGTTGTTGGATTGCAACTGATTTGTGTGGATCATATCATGTCACATGTGCACTCTCAATCTTGTTTTTTGTTGAACTGAATAATTCACACTAGTCATCAGTAGTAGTCACAGGAGTTACCGCCTACCTTCCAACTGGATCGAAGAGAATACAACAGTGGTCAGTGGTCAATATGTGGCTTCCTTTAAGAATATTGATGAGAACAAGATATTCAGTCAAAGTTCCACCAATTAACAATGATGATGATCATATCTTTCCAACAGCGTGTATTCCAATGGTTGGGAAAGTTGCAGTTGCGATGCTTGAGAGGAACCTAATGAGACTTTTTATAATTTCCATCGCCCCGACCGCCAATATGAAAATAGATAAAAGGCTGCATATCAGACGCATCAACCTACTCCTTGGTATGGGAATCTTGTTCAGGTTTGTACTGCTTTGGCTGCGACTGCAATTATGGGTATGCTAATTGCCGAATCGAAGTAATTGTGAGGTGACGAAACAGATCATCTCATACACGACATTGCATAACATAAACAGTTGAATTTTGGTTTTAATTTTAATTTCTTTACACGTCGTTATGATAATATCTAACTAAAAAATACAGAGTACCTAGCTTCAAATGACAAAAGCACAGCACTTGCTGAAGCTATTGCTACAGGTCTCACAGCCAGTAGAACTACTGATCATTTTAATACATGTTAAGAACAATGGTGCTCATTAACTTGCTGAAGCTATTGCTACAGGTCTCACAGCTACTAGAACTACTGATCATTTTAATACATGTTAAGAACAATGGTGCTCATTAAAACACTGATAGTCCATCATTAAATCCTTCCATGACTGCATTAGTCTCTGGGGTTGGGGTCGGCTCCGCCTCCACAACTTTCCGGAAAGTTCGCTTCGCTCAGAA
>JALLPH010000715.1:0-15574 GCA_036939855.1 Cyclotella choctawhatcheeana
ATCTCCATTGATCAATACGCTCACCAACGCCGAAATCAAACACAGGATGATTCCCTTTATCCAACATCTGACCAAAGCCGTAAAACGCCTTAAATATCAAAGATATCGCCGCGGGGGGCAAACCCACCAAATACCAAGAATGAGGATTGTACATTGTACGGATCCACAAACGAGAATAATCAGTACGATCAATCCTGGGACATTCCAGAGCATGAACGCCGTAATAGCCCCGATGGGGCCAGCGCGCGCCAAAGCCGTGGATACCACCAACTGCGTAGACATGGGTCCAGACACATGAAGGATGAGCAGTGTGCCTGTGAACGAATAAAGGCGACGAATAATAAATGTGATGTCGCAAGTGAAATAAGTTCCATATCTTATATCTTACCTTTGTGACAATATTTCCATTTCATTGTGAAATAAAGGTAACAAAATTTTCATTTGTCTAACTTCTTTCGATATTGCCAATAATAATTAGTAGCTGCCAATTTACTGATATCTACCGCCGAAACCTTGTTCATCATGCTAAAATGCCTACTCGTGCCCTCTCGTGACACACCCATAAGCTCGATTCCAGCGACTACTGTGGCTTGTAATATTAACCATTTTGCCGACATGATATTCTAGGTCTAGGTATTATCATGGTTGATCTCCGTTTGACCTATCCCGAATGGTAAACGCAGCAAACTCTACACAGCGGCAGGGTTGTATAGTAACAAGGTGCGAGAATAATATGAAAGCGGCAACTTCTATGGAGGAAAGCCATGATACAAAATCATGCAGTTATAGAATTAAGTCTGAGGAAGAAGAGAAGAGATTAGGTACATGCACTGCCTCGGTAACCAGTGGTGGCAATCTTGTTGATGATGGAAGCAAATCGAATGAAGCTAATCGTACTAATACCCCTAGAGAGATTAGCACTGGTAGGTCCTGGCATCATATAAATTTATTTGAAGTTCACTTACATTTACTAACAATATTCACCATCCTATTGTTACCTCTCCGGTCTCTGAATCACAAGGTGAAACGTTATTTGAAAAACATAAGCGATTAAGTAAAAATGCTGCACTGGAAAAGAAGCAAATGAAAGCTAAAGCTGATGCCAAGCGCTATGAATTGAAAGGAGACTATATACGTGAAAAGTCTAGAGAATATTACAGAAAGAAGAAGATCAAATTAAGTGAGGCTGCTGCATTGGAATCGAAGAAGAAAAAAGCCGCGTATGACTCTAAACGTTACAAATGCAAAAAGGATGAAATAAGCAGCAAAGCCAAAGAACGTTATCGTAAAAAAGAAAAACCAGAAAAAGTGTATTACGAGAAAACTATGGCCATTGATGGTATAAGTCAAAAGAAGGCTGCAAATGTGCCATGTATCTTTATACGCGACCCAAGACAATTGACGGGACAAACTAACATCATTGAAATTTGTGTCGATTTCAAATATTCGTCAAAGAATGATAAAATCAGAAGATCGATATTTGAGGCGACACGCGGAAGCGTTCTGCTGGAAATTGCAAATGTGGTACGGAATCATTTGAGTTCTAGCTTCCCCGATCCAATTCTTTGTGAGTTCATGCTGAGTCAAGTTTTAAACCCAGAACCAGGTTCCATTCACGGAACAAAAGACACACCTGATAATCACGTAGTAATTAGCGGAGCTTCCAATATGATGATCCCTCATTTTAGCAAAGCATGGTTCAAATCTATGGGTTTCACACTCAACGATCATCGATGCCTATTCAATCACATCAAATTTCGTCTACGACATTTGTATGACATCCGTGGCTACAGTATAGACCAACATTGTTCTGAGTTGATATTGGAACACGCAGCAAAGCTTGATGCCCTAAACAGTCAAATCTTTGCTTCATTGCAGAGTCTACTATCAAAAGAACTAATGGCCCTGCAGAACTATTTTTCTTTGTGTGTAATTGATGATGACGTCATCAACACCAGATTAATTGTGTCAAGCATTCTAGTGTTTGTGTTCTTGACAAAGAATAAATGGGCCATATTGGGGTGTGGATTCCAGAAACTTCATTACCTATATGTTTTGGAAGAATCAAGACAGAGATTACAATATTTGGGTTTGCATTGCTGGAGTATTGGTAAATTTGTTCTTGAGGATCATCGTTTGAATATGTCCGAGTGTTCTCTAGAGTCGTCTCTTGAACCCCATGTACTCGAGCATTACGACCCACGCATCAATGGCTATTATTACAGCATTGGGCCAACTTCACACTGGAAAACAACCAAGAGCAAGAACAAAAATGAAGGAAAGACAATCGTTTTTCGTGACAAAGTACTTAGTTTCAGGGTCAACAGGCCATATTGGTGGGGTTAAACTCTCAAAAAACAGATCAATTACAAGTACTTATTCAGGTGCTTGTGTCGGGATATGCCAAACTAGCTCAATTAGCTTGATGCGTAAGACGGTAAACTAATGAGTATGTCATTGAATTCACAATGCATTTCAATTTACAGTGATTGATTTGCATATTAAACAAAATGATTGTTCGATTTTATTTGAAATGTTCTATTTTTGCTTCATACAACATACAACATATCCCTATTGGATTTTACTAGTATCATCTACTTATACTTATTTTAATTGAATTACCCTTGTATTTTTGCCTTTTGCCGGTTTATCATACCTCCATCAGTGCATTGTGTTTTGTTGTTATGACACTATCATAAATAGGAAAGATGGATTGAAACAAATTGAAAAAATTATATTGTGTTCTACAAAAAAATCTTGCAGCGGCTGCTTCGTAATCAGAGAATTGTAGGGATTTTCGACTTCGCTCTAAATTCTCGGTGCTTGGTCTGCGCTTTGCTCCTTTAAAGTGCAACAGGTTCAAATCTAGAGAGAAAGTATGATTTTGGAAGCGGAACTGAACAGAAGTTGAATGAGAGGTTTAGTCGCTCTCTTCCTGTGAATCTACTTGACTTCGTTCTAAATTCTCATCGCTTGGTCTGCCGCTTCGCGCGCTCTAGAAAGTATCATTTTGGAAGCGGAGCTGAAGTTGATACACTTATGAGATTTAGTATCTTGTATCTTTCCATTAGGCGCGATTTCAAGTGTGGGTTTATTCTGTTGTGTTTGCATTCAAAGTCTTTATTAGGTGTTCGTCAGGAAGTGTGCAGAGATGATGGATGCATTTTATACCGGCTTCTGTTATTATTGCACAAATAAGAGAAGTTTCCGCTACGAATAAACAGCAAGAGTAATAATGGCCACCCCAAAATACAGCTCACGTCTATCAAACTCCCTTCTCTCCCAAAGCAATGTCGATGTAGACGTTCACGAGTTCACCCGCTCCTTCGCGAACGAAGATGAATCTGCCCAAGACCAATCCAGAACATGTCAAAGCAAATTCTGCACATTTTACAGCGAACATCAACTGGCATTTGTTATCTCGGGTGCCGTAATTGGTATCTGTTTGGGTGTGGGGTTGTCTTACTGGCAGCCTGAAGATCCTACGGCTAAGGAAACAGCCTTGCTATGGATTGGTCTTCTGGGAAACTTGTTCATCCGTGCACTCAAGTGTGTCATCCTTCCACTTGTGTTCTGTAGTATCACTATTAGTGTTATGGACATGTTAGCCTTGGGTAAGGTAAGTACAGATAATGTTCTGAATTAGACCATATCTTACGATCTTATGAAATGAAAACTTCATGTCTCATGCATATCGTTTTCCCACTAAGGCTGGGACTATGGTAGCAGTAACGATTGGTCTGTACATCTTTACAACGTTCTGTGCTGTGGTGTTTGCCGTTATTGCTTCGTTGATTTACTCTGGTAAATATGTTGTCGCCGATGATGCTACAGAGGATGTGCCCCTTCCTGAAGTCACGCTGGCATGTAGTGTTGATGAAGCTGGGGCTGCTACCTCTTTTCTTACTGAGATGAATGACGGGTCAGTCATGTGTGTTGATGGTGGTGATCCTACAGAAGAATCTCTCTTTTTGATGCAAGATGTTAATGGATACTTCGCAACGTCTATTGGTGCTGATGCTCCAGCAAAACTGTCTTTAAGTGAATCGTTGTATGAAGGACTCTTTATGCAAATGGTAAGCCTTTCGGTAATTTACCTTGTATCTAGTGTATTCACTCTCAGATTCCAACCATTCACTATAATACTTGAAACTAGGTCGGGCCCAATATGACTGGTTTGTTCGTGGACAGTAACTTCCTTGGAGTTATTGTTCTTGGAGTAAGCAGTAAAAAGTGCAATCTATGAATGCAGTTTTCTTGAATTAACTCCTCTTAAACTCACAACCCACCACCTCCTTCCAGTGTGCATTTGCCATCGCACTTACAAGACTTTCGACCAACCCTCCGAAAGGAGTCAAGTGGGAACAAATCGTCATCATTCAACTCATCGAAGAACTCAATCACATCTTCATGGTAAGTGTCCCTAAACATTTCGTTGGACATTTACCGACATATTGAAAACTAACATGGTATTGGCTCATAATATATTTCAACTTAGATGTTTGTCAATGCCATCATTTTTGTTTCGCCAATCTGTATCCTCAGTCTTGTTGCAAGTGCAATGGGTGCGCAGTCTGACATGGTCCTCGTTATGCAGACATTAGGTTGGCTCATGGCTGCTTTCTTTACTGGTATGGCCATGCAAGCTATATTCTGTTATTGCGGGCTCTACTTTCTGTTCTTAAGAGAGAATCCACTCAAGTATTTTTATTCCTTGATTGAGGCATTGGTAGTTGGCTTCTCTACAGGAAGTAGTGCAGCCACTTTACCGGTTTCTATGGACTGCGTTGTCAAGACGGGCAAGGTACCTGTTGGTGTTGCTCGATTTGTCTTACCTCTAGGTGCGACAATTAATATGGATGGAGTTGCCATTCACATTGTGTGCTCGTGTGTTGCTCTTGCATACCTGAATGGAACCGTTCCCACGGTGGCAGGTAAGTTTCATTTACTATTCTACTTAGTTCAATAAAGTCATTCAATTAACCTTTCCCGCATCTTCAGATTACATCATCATCGCTGTTTCGGCAACGTAAGTTTCACTTGCTATGCTAGTTCGAACGAATGTAATTCAACTAATGCCACATGATTCGTCATTGATTGAGTTAGCCTTGGCTCGATCGGATCTGCCCCAGTCCCATCTTCCTCCATTGTGCTCATCATTACTACTTACCAAACTGCATTTGGTGGAGACGTGCCTTACGGAATCGAGTTTATTTTTGCGATTGACTGGCTGGTTGACCGGTTTCGCACCATGTTCAACATATGTGGAGACACTGTCGTTGCTGCTCTTGTAGCAAGTCGCTTAGATGAAGAGACTGCCGGAGAATTTTTGAAGAAGGTGGAAGAAGTTGAAGAGGATCTAGGTGAAAATTACGATCCAAATGCCCCCAAGGATAACAAAATCTTTGATATGCATGGACACGCGAACAAGGCTTCTATTATGTCGGCATAGACAAATTGGTTTTTTGCTTGAATCTTCGATAGTGGGGCAAAAGTGTATAAACAATTTTGAAAGAAATGAGTTACCAGTTATGCTAATGAATTTGGAATTTTCAACAAGTAGCTTAACCAATGTTTAACATCATTCTTATTGTAATCAGTATTGATATCTCTATCGTCCTCATCTAATGACAATCCAAGGCAATCCACCCATGAAAGCCAGGCATGTTGTCGAAGTGAGGTGCTTGGACTCATCAAGTGATACGAGGTTGTAATGAGTGAAATTATCAACAGACACCTTAAATTAATCAACATTCATATTTATGTACACGAGCGCAGATGTCCGTAGTCATTCTGTTTATTGGTATTGAAATCTAATCTTCATCTACGACATCGGTAATGGCAATCCAAGCTCCTGCGAGCCCAAACACTGCACCCAATAAAGTCAGGCATGTGGCCGTAGTAAGTTGCTTTGACTCATCAAGTGACAAGAGTTTGTAAATACCACGATACATCATAAGAGGGAAAATAAACACAATTGGAGTTGTTATTAGCCCCCCACCTACAGCCTAAGCAACAACCGTGAGCAAATTCAT
Organism: Cyclotella choctawhatcheeana; assembly: GCA_036939855.1. Classification (NCBI taxonomy): domain Eukaryota; phylum Bacillariophyta; class Thalassiosirophyceae; order Thalassiosirales; family Thalassiosiraceae; genus Cyclotella; species Cyclotella choctawhatcheeana. The sequence goes on from JALLPH010000715.1 coordinate 6,036, forward strand.
GTATAAATAGACTAAAATCTTCAAGTGCAACTTTTAATGACTTACATTGATCATTCCAACATCTTTGAGAACCAAAGCAGTCAGAGTTATAACTGTGAGTAAACATAACGTCAAATACCCATGATTGTTTGCTAGCTGATCGGCAGTCTTGGTATCAACCACATCTAGAACAGCACCTCTGACACCAAAGAAGACTATAGGGTATGTGAACTGCTCGACAAAGACCAATACATCGCGAAAACATTTTAGTGACATGATAGACAAGAGATTATAATCCCAAATATATGATATATACATGCTTACCACTACAGAAAGACCAACTGCAATCCGACTCATTCCAATCAATGTATCATATGGACTGTAGTTGTTGAGTATAAACCCATCGCAACTCGCTCCAAACGTAAGATATCCACAAGTTGCTATTGCAACATAAAGCAAAGACGTTAATCCAAATGCCAATGCAACAGCGAGTCCAAATCGAGGCAGACTCTTATCTTTTAGCTCATTGTAGAAGCGAGCAGAATTGTAATGCATAACATACGACTAATGAAGAGCATACGATTGGTTAATGGAGACTTGAAGATAATGAACATGTTGATCAAATTTCATCAATTTAGCACTAACCTCATAAGTAATACACACGAATGGAAGAATGCCAGCAGACCAGGTGTTATTGACTGTTCCAAACACTGGCCGCAAGGCAGGACTGATATCCTCAAAGTACTGTCCACCAGGTTGATACGATCCATCATAATATCGAACGAACATGGCGATAGCTGTAAAGACGACCCCGGCAGTCCCAAGCACTGAAAATGGTGCCAAAACATGCAAATTTTTCAGCATACAGAGTGGCAGAATGAAGCAGATTGTTACAAGTAGAAGGCACACTTCTCTGGAAACATGATATCCCATCGATAGAAACAAAGTCATGGCTGTGTCTGTTAGAATGATCGTAAAGGCTAAATTTGCTTGTGAAGCCTTCAGTCCATTGACAATTGACACCGCCATGGACCCTCTGCTTCCAACAGTCTCCTGCCAAATACCTCTATAAGTTGTCCTACCCGTTAAATCACAAACCTTCGCAATCAGCCAGCAAAAGTAACCAAAAATGGCACCCAGTGTCTATAAATCAAAATAGATATGAGGATCCCACATGAACGATTAATTAACATTGTACATACACACGCTTGAACTTTACCAAAATCCAAAAGTTACCCGCCCAGATGGCATTTACGGAGTTGGCACATAAAGCAATCCCATGACAAAGACTCAATGATCCACATCCAATCATGTTCTTCGCCATAACGGCAACTTCTGACGCGATGGATGCCTGTCCACCGGTGTCTTGCTCCGGTTGCAACCCGCCAACTTTGACAGATTTACTAACGGCACTGTACATCGAATCATGGCGTTCCAACAGCTCGGGATTTTCAAGTAGCATTACAGGTCCCGTGAGATCGTGTAGAACGTGAGGTTCGTGTGTTCTGTCATCTTCTATGACGGCGATGGCGATGGATCCGTATTCTTCAATTGTTGAGGTTCGGATATGGCTGACTTTTAGAAGTGTATCGGTTTCTTTTGGTTCGATGACTGATGGGGGAGGCATAGTTTTTAGGGCTGTTTGCTATTGATGATGTTGACCCTCTCTATCTTGTGCTGTTGTACTTTTGGTTCTTTCCAAGTTTATGATTCACCAACATGGGTTGTTCTTCATCTTTGAGATGGAAGTGAAGCGGTGCACAGCAGATGATCCCTCAATTGTATTTTGTTTTATCAATGATTGAACCATAATATCTATTGTAGAAGTGCTGTTGCTGTAAGATCTCAGGGCAGAGAGAACAGATGGTTTCAAAAGATATTACCTTTAATTTGTTACATAATTAAAGACCTTGAATCATGATATAAAAGTAATATGACAGGTAACGACTCCGCAGACCTGAATAAGATCGCGCGCCAGATCTGCAATCTACTCTTTACCTTCTTGACATGTGACAAGGTGGAACATAAAACGATCAGGCAACATGAAGGACGAAAAGCATATAGCCATAATTGGATCCGGCGCAGCTGGATTGGCCACGGCACGTGCCTTCCTCGCTTCAAACAATCCAGAAACCAAATTTCAAGTAGACGTGTTTGAATCTCGACATCGTTCAGGAGGGATATGGGACTACTCCGATCTCGATGTTAATGGCAAGAAAACGAGGCCAATGTACAAAGATTTGAAAACCAATTTACCAAAAGAACTCATGGCATATCGAGAGTTTCCATGGACCGGAACAGAAGATAGCTACGTTACTCACTCAGAGGTGAAGAAATATCTCGATGAATATCTTCAAAAGTTTAATTTGGAGAAACATATTCATTACGGGTGCAAAGTAATACAATTGACTGTACTTGAAAAAGATCAAGAATGGTCGCAGGTCAATCTGCAATGGAATTTTGATGGAGAGATTCATCAACAAACGTTTGACATTGTTTGCGTTTGTAATGGACATTATGCCCTACCTTCACATCCTAAATTGAAGGGCATTGAAAACTTCAAAGGTCAAATAATTCACGCAGTTGAATACGATTGTGCCAATGACTATATTGACAAGACAGTTTTATGTGTCGGTGCACGTGCTTCGGGGACTGATATTGCACGTGAGATTGGACTGTATGCCAAAAAAGTATATTTGAGTGACTCTACTTGTTATGAAAAAAAGGAGTTTGATACAAATGTGGTGCTCATGCCAAGAACTCTATGTGTTGATGATAATGGAGGCATCCATTTCTATTCGTCTGATCCGAAGCGAGCTGAAATACTCAGAGGTATTGATGCTATCATATACTGTTCGGGATATGATTACCACTTTGATTTCATCAACGAGGACTCAAATCTTGATCTGAAGGTTGTACCCGGAGAAAGAAGAGTAGCACCACTCTACAAGCAGTTATGGCATGCCAGACACCCATCGATAGCATTCATTGGCCTTCCTAATTATGTGGTGCCATTTCCGTTGTTTGAGATCCAAGCCAATGCTGTTAGAATAGCAACACAACAACATTGCATAATAGGGCGGAACACTATACTGCCAATCATGTCCGTTAGACTGCAAGACGCAGAGCGCGATGCAGTGTCAGGAGGACCAAATGGTTCAGGGCGAGTACAGGATACTCACTCTCTGGGTTCACATCAGTGGGATTATTGCCGTGATATTGCCAAGATTTCTGGATTGTATGATAGCTCGGTGGAGAATTACCTTGCGGTGAACAAGCAGCTGCATAGCTTCAGTATGAGAGAGAAGAAGGCTACAATCCCTGGTGGAGAAGATACGTATCGTCTGACGAGATTTCACAGAGACGACAACCATCAGACACGAATTATCTCTTCTGGAATGCCAACATTACCATCTGTCACCTGAACTTCTTCTGACTCATGTTCACCTTGTTGCATTGTCATTTAAGAAGTCCTTATTTTGTTCACGAGGATCCTTCTGTGTGCGGTTGTTGAAATAGACAACATTAGTGGCTATTGGTTCTCAACTGTCATTGTCACGTCAACTCCATCAGAAAGAGATTCATCAAGTGTTTATGTGAGAATGTCCAATATGCTTTAGTTTCACTGCCAACCCAAATGACATCGCTACTAAGCAAGTACCTCTTGTTTGCTGTTTACCAATATATACTTTCATAACCAATATTCATTGGTATCACTAATGTAAAATGTAATAGCTGCAGCTAGCACATAAATCCTATTATTGGTAAGCCAATAAACTATGCCCTTCGAAATTAATCAAAGTCCAGGGTTCTCCATTCGGCACAATTCAACCCGTTCGTCATTCCATATATCTTTTTCTGGATTAATCATCACCTGTAGCAATTGTGCAACCTTACCATACGAAGGGCAAACTTTTGATTGTATGACTCCCTTTTCAACATATTTAATCCAGACTCCTGGTTTCAACAAATCACTATCACCATCAGGTATTGAACCAAAGGGTGCATCTGGCAGCGAGAGCACACGAAACTCCTCACCGTCCAACACCAATGCAGCGTAATGATCGATTCCCAAACCTAACTCGTTTTCATGCCGCAATAACATTGATTCAAAGTCAGAACTCCTTGGTAGACCATTGGATTGAATGCAATCGTAATGTGGACACACCAATCCTGGTAAGATAGACAGACCGGAGACACGAATGTAAGACCATGGTTTAGGCGCATTATCAGGGCTGTAATGAAATGTATTTGTTGATTGATTCTCTTCTTTTTGGTTGGCTTCCATTCTAGGGATACGATACGTGTCTGTACATATCAGGTAAGAGAGATTGCCATTTCAATTAGAACGAAGCAGCATGATTTGAACTAACTGCAATACACTTACCTGGGTCCATACTGTCAGAATGACCGCCATCGAACCAACAAATTGCACCAGCGCTACCCCCAGCCATGACCTTGTTACCATTCTGTACAGCGTCTTTTAATATCACATCTAATCCTACAGCTTGCCATCGATCTAACGCATACAGTGTGTTACCAACAGATACCAATATAACTTTTGCTGCATTTACTTTTTCCTGCATTTCTGATGTAGAAGGAGAAGCATGTGCCACATCAAGAGTGTTTATTGTACAACCCAACTCAACGAAGCCAAGGGTTTGCTTCTGCTGGTATCTTGGAATGTCATACATTGCTGTTCCGATATACAGTACAGTGACTTGATCATGTGGCAAATTGGTCAGATCAATGATCGATTTAGCAAAGTATGGTGTTGATATGGCATCCATACCAGAACCGGCGAACACGCCCTTTAATCCAGATGATTTGTACGGTTGACGGTTTTTTGGTATGGGAGTGATAGTGCTCCGGGAGCACATGGTTCTTCTCATTTTCGGCGTCGAGGGTTTGTGGTTGACGGTGACGATTGATGGTTGATGGGGTTATGGCTGGGTGATGCGGTGCCTGTTCAAGCCTCCTGATGGTTGCTGTTGTCGATGCCAGCTAGGCAAGTCCAAGCATTTGATAGTGATCATGGTGGCTACGGAGATCTGTCTGAAGATCTGATCCCTGTGAAGATTCGAGATATCTTGAGATCTTTCGCATTGCCCGCCAAAAATTCCGCCTACATGAATCTATTAACGCCAATGTGACACATGTGACGAATATAGGCATTGTTTGTTTCGGTTCATGTATTTGTGCAAATCAAGCATGATATTCGGTAAATCTCTGTTTGTGGTATGAGCGTTTGTGATAGATGATAGAGCCGGTGGCTGGTGGCTGGTGGCTGGCTTTCAGGTCCGCTGTGGTCGCTCTAATAATGGAGATGGAATCTTTTTGAGGCTTTGTTCAGATTCCATCAAATTCCATCGAAACTCTTTCGAAGACGAAAATCTAAGATGCCATCACTGTCGTCTTACATTCACCAGATCTAACACACCAACGCCAGCAGCCACCACGGAGGCGAGGCTGGCTTGGTATTAGCCTCTGCTTTGCAGCGGGTCCAACGTCTCAAGTCTCAAGTCTATAATTGAGTGACAGGATAACGTCAACCTCTGCCATCCTAAGCTCAAAGCATCACCTACTTTCGGTGATGCTATGCGCTATCATGCCGAATATCCTGTCGACACAGGAGGCATTCATTGCTACGGCGACGAGTTTCGAGACTATTTGTCGGATGGCACTTTACGTGTGGATGTAGATTGGGGGAGTCATCACTTGGAACTGTTGCAATCATGTACTACTCAAGATAATACAGTCGTTACGAGTGTAAGTGCTCAAATAACAGTCTATGGAATCTGTAGAAGGCCCGCTATGGCATTACTTGCATCTAATGCAATTGAAATGGATGTATCCATGCAATTCGACGACGTAAAATTACCTGCATTGGGTGTCATCTGGAGACACAGCAATCATGAACCATCACAACTCTATCCGGAGTATCTAGTTAAGCTTACTTTGCAAGCATCATCTGACGACAGATCAATCACAAATAATACCATTGGTAGACATTTGCATGTTGCCCCACCACCAATTGGGCGACTAGGATTTCGTCTATCCGATGTGATTTGGGCTCCGTATCTATTTCGAGGAGGCCAATCACATTCAAACAATGTAATAGAAACTATCTTACAGAGAAGATCCGAACAAGACAGTAATTTGACAACGACAAAACGACGCCGTGGATTTGGACTTGAGTTGGAGACTGTTCAGCTCCCTCCAGATGTTGAGAATGATTGTTTTACTCATCAGCAGCAGTTCGAACAAAGCATAGAAAAGGCTAGAAGGTGGCATTTGATGAGAGTATCGGATTGTGGTTACGGCGATGATGTCAAAGAAGTTAACAACCTGTATGATGAACTGCTTAAATGGCAAGTTAGTACTGATCTGTATGTTGACAATGCCGCTCCACCTACAAGGCTTGACTTATATCAACAAATAATGGAACACATCAAGAACGGTAAATGTGATCCGAGGTTGAGCAGTGATAGTGAGGCCATTCACACTCTCAATGAACTTGTCCTCGGCGGTAGACTAGAGATGGAGATTACCGGTGACTTTGAAATTCCACAAAATCAGAACATTCCAAAGAGCCAAGCTTCACCAGAGTATAAGTCGCCGCTACCTCCACATGAACTGTATCATTCGTTTCCTCCACCAGAGAATGGACACGACAAGGCTACAGATACCATCCGTTTAGTCCTCGACGGCATACTCAAGAATGCAGAGGCATCCAATCGTGGCGTTGCTGTGCCAACTGTATCAGACATTGGCCAATCGGCTACTTCAATACATGTACATGTGAATATCAACAATCCAGCTGCTTGGCCAAGAGAGGCGGTTACAAAGTATGGAGATGTTGAAGCCACCTACTCTCTCCTAGGAGTGATTTTTGGCTGGGTAGTCTTTGATCGAGTTGTCGGGACTCATTTTAATATGCCCAATGTATGGCGAGATAGATCCTTTGCACCTATGTTTGCTAGTGGTCCCGAATTCAGTTGGAATGAGCACTCGTGGAAACATGGTACTTTGACACTACAACCGGAGCAAGCGAAACATGTGAAGTTGAACAATATTCAGGCATGGTTTCAGCATGTCCACTCGTGTTTGCAGCCTAGGCACGACGAAAAGAAGGAGCAGGAACCTCCAACCTCTCTTTTCCAGGCAGTATTTGACCACAAAGTATTGATTGATACAATATCAAGATGGAACTCATTAAATCTACTATCACTCGAGCCATACGGGACTATCGAATTCAGGAGGATGCATGCAACCCTAAATGCCGACTTTGTATCGGCTTATACTTGGTTCTGTTGTGGATTCGTTGAAAAGTTTAGCCAAGCTTCAATGTGGGAGAAGTATTTACTGCCCTTTGTTGGCAGAGGCACAAACTCAGAGGTTGGTCTGGCACGTCTTGTTGGTGCTCAGAATCAGGCCACAATTGAAGATTTGTATGATATCATGTGTTGTGGTGATGATCCTGCCATGCCAAGAAGCGCATTTGAGGTACTAACATGTTGCAATGGGCATTATAGGAATTCGTAGAATATGTCAATATGATTACTTGTATTGAATTATTATTGGCCAAATATTGTATCCCTACTATCCTAAGACACGTTCATGCCAACAAACCACAGCGTTTGTCGTTCTTTGGGCCAGAAAAATAATAAATGGGCTTCGATATGAGTAGATGACAATTAAAGAGAATCCATTCTTTATTACAAGCATTTGCCAATAATCCTAACATTAGGTAAGGTTGCTTTAGAACCATAATTATAATTTGTTGAACTAAGAAGTTTCTATTGCCCAGAGCTGTCACCTTGTACTATCATTCCATATATCTATGCTCATGACTCCATTCCGATGAGTCGGACGCTCACACTTTGGTATAGGCAGCGAGCCTATCTGACGTAAGCCTGGCACCCCCTGATTGAGAGGCCACGGAAGTAATAACCGTTGTTTTATAATATAGAGAAACTGACGTACTATGTCTTTCGATGATTGTGCTCCACCAGGAAGATATTGTTTTGGTATTTCAAAGTCTTGCAATGGTTGAAATAGTGGACTTATTAACTTGTTGTTTCGTTGTTGCAATAGTGGACTCATTTCGTTGTTTATATGATTATTGGGGTTGACTTGATTTTGCATTCCAACATCTTGAGATTGATTCAAGAAAAAATTCTTTACAGCAATGTCGGACAAGACTGCAGTCAACAGACCCTGCGATGCATCCTTAACTGCTCTACAGGTTGTAAATCCCTTCATATTCTGTGCCGTGCAGCAATAGAGTCTACATGCTGTCATAGTTGTCGCATTTACCTTCTGACCTTCTAAAGGCAACATTGGACGTGTCAAAACCGAATGAAGATGCTTGACTGCACCTGCATCACCGGAGGTCATAACGGAAGGATTATTGTGCCCGTTCATCTCCACATCAAGTTTCACGGACCCGTCGAGGACAATATAAAAGAAATTCTCTGGATCTAATTGTTCATTGGCATCAAAGTACTTGAGCTCGAAACGATGACCGATATGTTTTTTGAAAAGAAGTTTGGTAACACCTGAATATCGAAAGAAGAATCTCCACAACATTTCTTGCCCTTCGTCGTCGAGCGTTACCGGTCTCTCATCCATAAACAAACGCACGGCATGTGAACCGTGGACATACAGACATGTAAACGCCAATATGTAAAGTTCAATGTGTTGCTGATGAACCTCAAAATGAAAAGCAATTAAGAAAACATAGGCATTGGTCAAGAATGTTCGGATTAACAAGAGATCACTCCAGGCTCCACCGGCTAAGAAGAAACAGGCCGAAAACACACTGAATAGCCGTGCTGTCAGTTCTACGTTGGTCATTATCATTGTTCCGATTAGATTCAATCCAAACTAATTTTCTGATGTTGTGAAAGGCGAGAGCAGGCCATTTGATGAGAATTTTAAGACAGAAGTTGTTTAACATTAGAGCAACATAGATGAATGTACTCAGTACTCACGAGAGAAAGATTTGGTATGTTGCACCTACACCGAACTATTAGATAAGGTGGTAGATGACTTGCAAAAATTGAACATGTGAATGTGTAGCAGCAGCCAAAATATATTTTGCCAATGCAAGAATCAAATCAGCTATGCATGATATTGAACAGCAACGGCCAGCATTATTTGTGCGGTCGTGCTACTTATCTCTCTAGCTATGATGGTCTAACATCATGATGTTGTTAGCAAGGGCCGGCCGGCGTGGTCGGTGATTTTGAGATCCTTTTTTTTAGTTCGCGCACTTCCAAGTTCGCCATCGTCTGACCATCGCTCCCAGCCACGCGCCCCGAAATGGGGTCTCCGACCCCACCAAAGCACCCAAACATCACTACCATACTTCTCCTTTCTCACATCACATCAATCATCACCTATCATCACTCATCACGCAACGCCAATCATCAAAATCATCCGTTCATCTATCACGTTGAGGAGCTCGACCTCTATTCATTAGTCCGGCCATGGTGCAGCGGCGCTACACATTCATTCTCAGGGGCACGAGCAGAGGAGCCATCCGCGACGGTCGC
>JALLPH010000716.1:0-15575 GCA_036939855.1 Cyclotella choctawhatcheeana
TACAATGGTCACCACAAGCTGGATTTTGAGTCATGGGTGGGGACAATTTAGGCTTTTGTGTCTCAAAGCTTCACACCAAGATTGTGTGGGATTGGATGAGCCAAACAAACTTCTGAGTCATGGGTGGGGACAATCTTGTTTGTTTTCTTTCTTTTCTCCAATGTCATAGCAAGATAATGTGACAATTGATGAGTAAACACAAATTTAGGCTTCCCTAATATTGCCTCTGCTCTTTTTTATGTTGCCAAACGTTTGCGACACTTCTTCAGTTTGACTCTTAATGCCTTGTAATATATTTTAGAGAGATTACCTTCCAAAATTGATGCCATTACCCAAGCAGAGACTCATTTGTCGTGAAGCCTGATTAATATTGAATGTTTTTGTCATAGAATACCGGTTAAGAATTTTTGGCTTACTATTATGCAATGATTTAATTTTCTTACAAATGCTTGTATAGGCCAAGTAACAAATAAGTTAAGGCATTTTAATGACAATGTCTAAGCTCTTACTTCTCATCCTCAGATTCAAGATTGCATTACCTATCACCAATGAACATCTTTGCAAATTATCTTCTTGAAGCATCCAAATCATCAAGCAGACATTATCAGGGTATTCAATTAGCTAGAAGTATCATGGTCACTAATCAACAATGGCTAATTCTCCAAGCAAGTTGTATTACAATCTACTTAATGCTTTGTAGGAAATGTCGGCATCAAGCTCAAAGGAGTAGGAGCAGGCTGCAGAACATCAACGTTGGACCTGTTAGTTCATGTACAAAATGAAGTTTGAATATGATCATTCTGTTACAAGGTATTTTTCACACACCATTTCTGAGAAATAATTGGCGTTCAATGCCTCCTCAGCTGTCCACCTTTCCTCGGGATTGTACTTCAGCAGGCCAGACAAAAGTTTAATACCAGATGTGCTCCTCCAAGATCTAAATATATCCAACATGTGCCGCCCATTATTTTGAATCTGCCGTCGGCTTTTAGGGATTTCAATGTCACCATTTTTAAGAAGCGGCAGATCTTGGAGATTCTAATATGGAAAAGGCATGTGCTGGGTTAGGGAAGTGAAGCGGAAATCATTGATTAGGGAAAGTTGTATACTCACTGGCCAATCCTGGGTGCTTGGTGGTCCAAGAAAGTCAAACTTTTAAATGAGGTAGGAAATAAATGTGAAGCATCATTCATTCTTCGACAATCAATTTCAGAATGCCTCTCACCATTTTCTGAACTTGATCCAGTTCATTCTTTCCATTCATCAAAGGTTTACCTAACAGCAACTCCCCCATCGAACATCCCACTCCCCAGTTATCTAATTGAAATTTAGTCATAAAAGAGAGCACATGAGAGATTGAGTTATTCTTGTTTTATCTGCTGAAAGTGAAACTCACCAATACTCATGTCATAATACTCAGAACCAAACAATAACTCAGGCGGTCGATACCACAGGCTGACAACTTTAGGAGTAAGACAGCATTTCTTATTCGTCACAATATCCGTATCATTACCAATATACTCCCCGCCAACTCTTCTTGCCAATCCAAAATCAGCAACTCGTAACTCTCCTCGGTGATTATAGAGGAAGTTACTTAATTTCAAGTCACGATGAAGTATATATCGTGAATGTAGAAAGCTTATAGCTCCTAGTAATTGTAGCATCAGTCGTTTTACCTCGCTCTCACGAAACGGCGAGCAGTTGTGTTCCTTGTAATGATGATCAATTAGGGTTGCTAGGTCGTGTTGGGCATATTCAAAGATAAGGAAGACTCCAGAGCGACTAGAGTTCTCAGGGTATCATTTGAGTTTATTCAGCATGACCAAATGCATCAATAGAATCTGATAGCTTGTTATAATATATAAACACACCTAGAAGAAACCGCAACATCTTTCAGAATAACAATTCCGTTATTCGTTCCTCCAGTCTGTAATTCTCTGAGTAACGTGATCTCCCGTAATGTAGTCAATGGGAATCCATCACTTGCCTCATGATGAGGCAGGCAGCGTTTTAAGGCTACAATTTCTTTTGTCGTTTTATCTCGAGCTCGATAGACTACCCCTGGTTTATTGCGTATTGCAGTTGTAATGGTTCTATGAGATATGTTGACTAATGAATAACTCCTTGGACGAAGAGTCATCGCAGGCAGCCAGGCAAGAATGATTTGAGTTTTTTGGTGACGAAAAGCATACATACCGTAAGTGCCCTCTCCAATCCGCCCTAACTTCTCATACCTCTGCGAAACATTAGAACATTGACCATATACCAAATTGGATGATGGGATGATTGAGTTCTTGTTTGTATTAGCCGCCCAGGAGGGTGTATTGCTGGATGAAGCAGATGCAGCGGAATTGCTTCCATCTTCCTTGCTTTTGTATTTCACAGCGCTGCTCTCGTTGTCTTTTCGTCTTCGTTTGTTGGATATTATCGTCTTGTAGTCCATCGCAGGAAAAGCTTTGGAGAAAAGGAAGAAGAAATTTGTGTACATGAAGATTGAGGGGTGTAAAGATTAGGAGGCTCGAAGTCTTCTATTCATAAAATTTATTATGTAGTAAATTACTAGCTTTACCCCATTAAAATATTTGCCCTCTATTAAGTACAATATGATGTACATGCATCCCCCACTATCCACTATCCTACTCCTACACCAACTACCATACACAAGATCACAGCCCCGCGACTCTAACATAGCAATGGGCCGCGAACTAATTATCATCCTAATCATATGCTTCTACACAACCGCTACAGCGTACCGAATAGGTGATGCTGTGGGAATAATACTTCGAACATCTAAAGGTTCTCTCGAGGCTTACAGAGTAAGTTTTCGTTGATCAATTTTCCATAAACTCAGTTTCCTGAGACCATTCTGACAATAGGCAATAACTCTATTTGTAGCATCAAATGCCTCGATTTGGTATTTCCACCAAGACGCGATTTGATATTTCCTCATTCCATAACACAAATGATGCCGATAATACACATCGACCTGACGAGGAAGAACGAATTAGATTCTCAATCTCTTTTGATGAAGGGTTTCATCACATCCCTTGGTTAGATGTGTACAACAAACAGCATACATTAGAAAAATTGATAATAACGTTTGTTTACTCTGCAAGCGATGGCAGTATACATGCAGTACATCGCACGACAAAGTATGTTGAAGGCCAATCGACCTCGTTTACAGTTGAATATAATTGGATAGAAGAAGCTGATGTGGATATCCAGAGTGGTGTAGTGATGTTGTTTTTGAGTGTTATGGTGGTGCTTGTGATGGGTGTGCTTGGAGAGTGTTTAGGATCAAAGTCGAGAAGACAGAGAGAAGGGGAAAAATCTTTGTCATTCAACTCTGAAAGCTTTGCGAAGAGGTTGTGATTTGTGATGTTCTGCAAGTGTTGGAGGTTTAGTTCAACCAAGAGATGATTCAACAATGAAGCAGAGTGCCGTCTTCTATTTTATTGTGCTCTATTAAACTTGAAAGTCTTTAGACAAGAACATTTACAATGATAAGATACAGGCAGGATAATAAAAGAAGTACTAACCTCATTTAATTTTAGAGAGATTCTGGTTTAGCACGCGGTATACAAATGACAAATCTTTCATCCAAATCCCAATCACTAACAGGAAAATGCCAAGCTACACCAGTCCATTTGCCTGCTTCTGCAGTCGGGCGAATATTACCTTGAACCTCTCTACTGAAAAAATCTGCTTGCGCAAATCTAATCTCATTGCCAGCGACACTCTCATCCATCACAAATGCGGTGAAGTTATAGTTCACTATGTGGCATCCGTACCAACGCCGAAACAGTCTTGGCTCAAGTAGCTCTAATTTGTGATCACGCATTTGATCATTTGTTATTAGTATAGGCCGTGTCCCAGGGAAGCGACCAGAAGAATCACTTGCAACTGACATATCTCTATCCCTTCGAGAAACTGTCTGGTCACTTATGCTAGCGACCATCCTAAATTTAAGGGTATCAGCCGATAGAATGAACGTGAACAGTGATGCATCGACAACAAAGTAAGAAAAATAAATAAACTCACCAGTACAAATCGTCCAAGCACCTTGGAGGGACACTATACAACATGTCACGATCGATTAAATATCTCATGATATCAACGTCTGATTGATCAAGCTGCTGTTTTGTATGCTTGCTAGTAATAACATAGCTAGAACGATTATACTTGTTCGGTAGAATGACTAGAGGTTTTTCTCCTCTAGCTTCCAGAGTATCAACCATGAATTTGATTTGGTGATAATTGAATCTCCCATTTGTAAAATTTTGCATGTAGTAGCCAACGTTAGCCCCATCTACAATAGCTGTGTATGGTTCTCCTTCCCTAGTGTTAAGCCAATCGGAAAACTTCTGCAATTGCTCTGTTGCTTTGTTTGCAGAATCACTGGCTGCATGTTTGTCTCGCACTAGGTCAATATCCTTCATGTAATTTGTGTATTGATTACCTGCTAGATCTATGAGATCATTGTGTAGTTGTTTTCGTTGTTCTGGTTCTAGCAAAATGAGCTGCTGTTGAGCACCAGTAACTTCACATACACCAGTTGATCTGTCGAGCAACACTCGACAAGCTACTAATTCGTTTATTGCTGCTGCTTCTTTGGAAGCTTGCATTGGAGCGAGAGGATGAGCCTCTTTCAATTTGGATACCACAGAATGCATATTTTCCGAATCAGCTTTCGGACTATCCTTAAAGCCAGAAGCCAAGGCATTGCTCAATCTTCGAGCAGACGCAGATGATATCTCAAGCACGTTATCAGCCATGTCATTGGCGATCTCGTCAAGAAGACCCGGACCACTTGAATTTTCATAACCAAGGTCCGTTGCACCTTCTATTGGAGAGGCATCATTGCTGTACAACATTAGGAAAAAAGGTTGTTTAGTATAAATACAAATTCCATACTTCTGCTGTAACTTCTTGCGCAGCATAAGCATTCTTACCTAAAACACCCATTTTCCGCTAATGTAGCAATCAACATACAATAATTCTCGGGTTCTAGTATCACCCCTGATGTGGTCTTCATTCGATGAAAAACAGAAAGTGCCTTGGCAACATTACCCGCATCACAATAGTTCTTGAATATGGGGATGTATGTTCGAAGCCGTATAAGTTCTTCTGAATTAGTGTCTTGGATGGATGCCTGTAGTGACAATCAGAGGATTAAGGGTTATATATCCAATTATACACAACAAAACGTAACTTAACCAACATACTCACTTTATAAGCCTCCAACAACTCCTCCGCAGTTTCTGTATCACCCTTACCTGCCAAAGTCTTTATACGTATGCTAACACTATTCTCTGTTGGTTTACACAATAAATCATGATAAGTTGCCACCTCTTCGGGGACTAAAAATGCATTGTCTTCCTCCTCATCCTTGTATGAACTACTAGTGCTACGAAACATGGATCCAAGTGTGGAAGATCCCATTGTAGTAACTACATATAGACATGTTGCAATACTATCTTGGGGCAGTTTCAATCCTAACTCTTTGACTTTATACCAACATACATGCATTGGATCAGATCGGGATCGTTTGGCACAATGGCGCAGTAGAAAGGTTATAAGTTGAGTAGAGATTGTGTTGAATTGCTTTGTGATTTCATTTTTTGCTGTTTCTTCATCATCAAGGCAATCCTTTAAAAATACCTCTAATAGTGTTGGATTGCTGGCGAGGAAATTGCTCACAAATAATTCTTGTTGAGTATTCAATTCAGTGAGTATCTTGGAGGATTCATACCCTGAATCACCTGTTCCTGTGTGATTTGTTGTTTCCTGAAAGATAGAAGCACCCTCTTTCCATCCTTCTCTCCAAACTTGATCTAATTTCTTCCATCTATCTTGCACTATACTCTTTTCAACTACACGTTCATCACTGAGTAACCACTCCTTTACAAGCTCGACAGCTTCCATTTTAATCCCTTCTTTCACCGCCTTCTTTATGTACTTTTCCATCTTTTCATCTTGTAGTACAACATTCATGATTTCGTAATATGTCTCAAAATAATCTGGATTGTATCCCATTGTCGTATTATGTTTTTGTAATGGTACTTTGGATGATGATGGGGGTATTGGTGCAAATAGAGACGAGATAGAAGTATCGGATGATTCTAAGGCGGCTATATTTGCATTGATCGTTGAGAATACGGATGGAGACTTGGGCATCATTTTATCCTGGTTTGGACTGGTGAAAGGCTTGATTATCGAAGACTGGTTGTTATCCAAGGCATCGTCACTGAGGACCTGTTCCGGTACTACTGGCCGTTTCAGATCAGAAGAAACCCACCACTTTCCACTATTGGCAGCTCTCTCTTCCTCGATCTTCCTTTTGATGTTATCCAATGCTTGTAGTCGTCCTTTATCGTATTGTTCATATTGGTGGGGTGATTCTGACTTCATTTGAGAGTTGACTCGTTGGAAGAAGGAGCTACTGCTTTTGCTTTTGGTGGAGAGGTTGTGTTGGACCTTTCGAATGCGACGTTGGGAAATTGCATTGACGCAGCGACGAGAAATGATTGATTGTATCATTGTCGTAGGTAGAATGGGTGTGAAGTTGGTCGGTAGGGGGTTTGGTGGATGATGTTTTGGAGTTGATGGATGTGGCGGTGAGCGGTGAGTGTAGTAGAAAGAGTCAATGGAAATGATTGTATCTAGACTGTAGACCTCGCCCCTCGCCTCGCCTACACAGTAGATATCACATACCATTCCGTAGAAACGCAAACTGGTTTGGTGAAGAGAGATGTGTTGCCTCATCCATCATACGGTTGTGACGAGGAACAAGATTGTATTGGCTGTTCTAATAATTTAACAAACGTAAAATATTTATTCAACACTCAAACTTAGGGACATGGAGTGGACGTATAAGCTCATCCAACGAGCTTCACACTCATTACAAAACAGTCAATTTAATGAGTAGCTTACTGGGCCTGCTGTCCCCTCTCTCTATGGAGACTATTGGCAGATGGCAATCTCTGCAACGAAGCAACCTTGATTAACATGCTCTCAGCTGACGATCTAAAGAACAGCCGGACAGATCCGCCACAGAAGGTTCTTATTTGGGAAAAGATGAAGAACGAAATGATGGTCATGGCACTGAAGATCCACCAGATAGGGAAGTACATCCAGCCAAACCAAGTGAAAGTGTGTTGACGGTCTTGGAAGGCATCATGGTATTCCTGCAGCAATGCCTCACAGGCATCAGGCCAGGACTTGAGCTTACTAAGATTTGGGACCCCTTCCGAATCATTCTCGGCGTGTCGTGAAAGTTGCCTTGAGATGGCTCGTGCCATGTCAGCTTGATCAAGTGGCTTCCAGAAGGCATCTCCTGGGATAGCTGCTCCATAAGCCTCTGCAAATACTGCCACCTTTGGAAGCGCAACTCTCACCTGGGATGCCAGTGCTTCATTGACAGTTTGACCAAATGTTTCTGTCAGAGAAGGACAG
The DNA here is from genome assembly GCA_036939855.1 of Cyclotella choctawhatcheeana. NCBI lineage: Eukaryota > Bacillariophyta > Thalassiosirophyceae > Thalassiosirales > Thalassiosiraceae > Cyclotella > Cyclotella choctawhatcheeana. Next base: position 7,456 of record JALLPH010000716.1, read on the forward strand.
ACGAACAAATCTGCCTGACAGTAAACAGAATGCAAAGCGTCTCCACTCTGATATCCAAGGAATTGAACGGGAACATTCAAGTCTCGAGCAAGTTGTTCTAAATGTGGCCTATGCGGTCCATCACCAACAAGCCATAGCGCACAATCCTTCAACCTTGGGAGTACCTTGATCAATTCATCCACACCCTTTTCTGGAGAAAGTCGTCCCACACAAACTATCAAGTGTTTCTTGTTCACTTTGGCAAGATACTTGGCCTTACTTGCGGCCCAATTCTTACCCCATTCACTATCCTTAGCATCAGGTGAAAACTCTGTCTTGTTCACACCCGTGAAGCAAACACCAGATCGTTTATTGACCTCACGTTTCCACAATCTTACGAGACGAGGCTCACTTTTCCTAGTTGGGGTGAGGACCCTGTCAGAAATCATAGGTAGCATGCCAAAGAGAAGGAAGAAGCACGCATAACCGATGAAGCGCATAGGACCAATCGAAAAGTGTTGGATATAATCAACAATGTTGCAGTGCCAGGAGACAACCAGGGCAGGTTTTGATTGTTGCTTTACAATGAGTTGAACCAAGGACAGGTAAAAGAATATGAGTATCTTGACAAGAGGTCCTCTAGACAAGGCCACAATCAAGATCAAACGCACCATACAACACCTATAAATCTTAAACGCAGCCAGCAACCACATGCAACTTATATTTGCTGGCATGACCACATGAACCACATCGTAGGGAGTCGACAGTAATTCGAGTAAATGAAGGGGATTCACAATCATCATTCGTGCCGTAAAGTTCCAGGGATTCACGTGAGAGAATACTTTTGTAGGGCCAGAGTCGGGATGTAGTACGTCTTGATTAACGATAAAAAGTTAAGAACATATGAAAATATAATATCGTGAGTTAATTTTTGGTCGATAAAGATACCCAAATACATCTTGATACGAGATTCCAATTTACTCACCAACATCACAGCCAATCTCTCTCAAACCATCGGCATACATGCCGATCCTCCTAGCAATCCCGTTGACTTGTGGTGGGACATTCTCTGAGCAAATTAATACCTTGAGGCCATCGGCGGAATCGGTGGAGGAGAAAGATGATACGGTCGATTCAGTAAGCGAGGGCGGATTCGATTGGGCGAGGTATGTGGCTTTCTTGGGTTGGAGGCACATTGTAATGGTACTTTTTCCTATGAGCTACGGTAGAAGTGATGACAGTGTTGTCGTCAAAGAAAACTAAAGTGATCGATGTGGAATGAAAAGTAATTTCATTGGCCGTTTTAGACGCAACTGTGTCTGTGGTTGGTTGAACGCACTGTTATGGCCTCGTGATGGCAAAAATGACGGTCCTCATCGTGGTAGAGGTTCAAAGGATTCTCTTTCAGCGACTGAGTTACGTGCTCACCTGTTGTTGGCTGGGGCCGGCTGGGTTGGCGAGGAGATGAATCTTCTATATTCTAGCGTTGGAGCCAGAGGGAGTGCGAAGTGTGAGGTTGTCGTGTGGAGAATCATCATTGCGAAATTGCGGAGATTCATGTGCCCTCTGACGAGAAGAAACGAATCTGCAAGGTACCATGATATGTACCTAAAAACTATTATGGTAGTATGGTACCTAGATAGTCAACATACGACTATGACCACCGCATCAGTTATCTATGCCTTGTTGATGGTCATCTTCTTGCTTCAATTAGAGTGAAAAAGTGAGTTCGAGTAATGGTGGTATATTCGTTGTAACTAATAGTTTACTTAATGCAATACTAGAGAACTTGAGTCAGTATAATTGTTTGTTTTACTGAATCGTTGCAACTTACTGATCGTGGATCCGAGTTCCGAAAGAGCCCTAATGGTATTACTCTAGACTCATATTGCCAAAGTCTCCCCAACCAGAGTCTCTACATGTAAATCTTCTTCGCAGGCCTTCATCAAAGGCTTTACGAATTCAAGTGGCTTTGTAGAGAACAAAGCAAATGCACTTGAAGGAACAGAAGCAGTTGGTTCAGAATGCAAGGTCCAAAGATTTTGTAAACTTTGCGCCTAGAAGTAAAACTCTTACCTTCCACCAGCTCGAAAAGTGGACAATTCATCGCCTTTTTCAATAATCTTATCCATTAAATCACCATCATAGGTAATAGTATTCACTCCCACTCCACCAACAACTACTATAGCAACCTTCAACGGGTTGCTATCATTAGCATCACTTTGGTCTTCAATGACAACCACTAATCGTTTATTGTTGTTTAGAATGTTGAATTTCCCACCAAAGAATTTGACAGATGCCGATGGAGAATGTATTCCTTCCATTTTAACATGTACTACTTTTCCCTTTAGGAAGTGCAATACAGGTGAGGTTCGAAACGTTCAAAAATGGAGAACAAGAACAATGTGGTTTGAAGCATTGAAACATGCAGCTTATAAAAAATGAAAGAGCAACGACCACTACTAATCTCCTTACCGAAATGGGCGCATGCACTCGATGATAATCTTTTGGACTCAAATAACCAATCAGTACCCTATTATTACTGTATTTATCCAAATCCATCTTTGGTAATCCCACCTTATCAATATCATAATCGCATCCTTTAATCAAAAGCGATTTCATGGTAGTGTCATTGTTATACAATTGCATCGTGCAACACGCCGGCGAAAGCACTTTACCACGTCCCACGGAAGGAAAATGTGACGGAGCATAGGAACGCGAGAAAAAGTCATTGAGAGAGGTATAGTCGCCCTTTTCCTTTTCCCAAATCCACGGTTCTTGTTGAATACGTAGCCGATTACAGAATTCCGTGACTTGTACGGTGGCCAAATCAGAATTAGCAAATGGTTTATCCCATGAATTTTGTATAGATGTGAATAATGCAATGACGCCATTGATCAGGATGTTATTGGTGCCAAAGATTGCCATGTCGAATAGCAACGTGGCGAATACTCCCTCGAATAATGTCATGCGGGGTCCATTGCATTGTTTTGTATTGGTACGCAGTATGAGGATGGTGCGAGGAGAGATGTTTTGACGTATTAGAGTAGAAATGCGATTAGGTAGGAGAAACAGGATGAAGTTGGCTATAGCATCACCAATCACAAAGATGTTTGGCATTGTTACTTTTGTGGTAGATACTGTGGGTAGGTATTAGTGGTCTTCTGGAACTGCTAAGTCTAGAGAGAGCTTTTAAAAGGGTTTTGTCTTTGTCCGATGCTGACTGTCGATGTTGTAGCTTGGACGGTGTGGTGGACTGTGGAGTGTGGATGTGCGGTGTGCGGACGGTGGACGTTGAGTTAAAAGATTGAGGGATACACAAAAATATTGACAGGTAATGACAAACATAACTCATTTTAATCAAGTGAAGATATGTAGTTACCTTTATTTTCATTTTGAGAACGGAAGAAAAGATCGCTGAATCCAAAGAATCTCTTTGAGGAGAGTGCATCGCTTGGTGCAATCGACAATGACGAGAGAGTGACGGACAATAGCATAAAACCTAGAGCTGCACTCTCAGGGCCACACGTTCATTATTCCATTATCATTTTTTTCATCTCTCCCCGTAAAAACACAAGCTTAAAGAAACCATGCTAATCATCGACACTCTCGGACCGGTAACTTCCCTAACCATCCTCTTCGTCGTGCTCTCACTCCTTTCCAAAGTCCTCTCTGAGAAAATACAACTCTTCTCTAAAAGTAACTGGAAGTATCGTCTTATTAATAGTCTCGCACCGTACATTTACTACGGGCCGAATATTGGCGTGGAGGCCACGCTCAAACTCGATTCACCGACCGATGACGTGTATCGAAAACGGTTGGAGGGGCAGAAGTATCTCGTTTCCAAACTGGTCGACGACAAGGCTACCAGTGAGTACAAAGGACCCAAGTTGGCACCCAGTTTGGTAGATTGTCGATTTGCATTGGCCAAAGTATGCATGCCCCTTCTTCGTGAGTTGGAGTTGGATGCCGCTGGACGGAATTATATTGTTGATGTCAAGAATTCGAAGGAGGGAGGAGATGGCGTTGCATCGGGGATGCTTACGGTTGTTACGGAAGATACTAAGGAGAAACCATATGTTGGGAACGATGCAGTGCATACCTTGTCACATACGTCTTTCTATCAACCAATTCAAAAGGAAATTATGAGGAGGATGGAAGATGATACGTTGAAATATTGCCCTATTGCCATGAATGGGAATTTGGAAAGGAACGTGGAGTTGATCAAGAAATTGACTGGGATGGACCAGGTGCGTTTATTTTAGAAATTTATGTTTCATTGTGAACTTTCCATCTATGACAAACATGTCTCAAATATTGCATGTTTCTGTCACCAGGTCCGTTACTCTCTCTCAGGATCTGAAGCCGTAGATGCTGCACTCAAAGATATTCGAGCCACCACATCTAAACCCCTCATTGTACGGTTCACTTCCGCCTACCACGGTCACACTTCTGGAATCAACTTTCTAGACTGTGAAAATCATATCTTTCTACCCGAATGCTCCCAAGAGAGTTTGGACTTTATCGAAAAGTATCATTATCGAATTGCAGCTGTGATTGTTAACCCTATGCAACATTTTACGGGTGTGAATAAGCCAAGTCCCCCGGGGGAGAAGGTTACGATCTCTAGTCGAATTCGGAAGAGTGTCCCAAGAGAGGAGTATGCTAGGTGGTTGTTTGGGTTGCAAGAAAAATGTACATATTGTACCAAGTATTTGACCAAGGTGAGTCGTCACTTTGGATCTAGCTGGAAATATTGTGCTGAGAAAGAAGCATTCGATGCTATCATTGTACATACATTATTAATCATTCTTCACGATGATACGCAGGTTGCATTTGTCATGGATGATATCTACTTTGCCTTTCGCACGCCCGAGCTTTTGAGTATCAACTACTTTACTCATCCCGACACCAAGGCACCACTAAAACCTGATGTGATCATCTTGGGTAAGGCATTGGCAGCTGGCTACCCACTTAGTGTTGTCGCAGGAAGACAAGGATTCCTCAACTCCTACGACAAAAAGTTCCTGTTGAAACTCAACAAGACTGTTGGTACATTTGCTGCTTGGAATGGAGGTATTGTGGCTTCCAACGTCTTTCTCGAGGCACTTCAAGGTGGTGGAGCTGCTGATGGAAAGCCCCTACTCAAACTCCCTGCGAAAGACCAGCTTCAAACTTTGGTTGCCAAGTGTGATGCTTTTACTGAGTCTTTGAATGCCAAGTTTACACAAGCCAACGTACCAGTACGAATTCGTAACTTCAGCAACACATTCTCGATCGACTTTCTTAACAAATCTTTGTACAACAGCCGATACCCTCAATATTTGTTGGCAGAAAGTCTCTTTCTTGGAAATTACTCGACAGGCAAGTTCAACCTCAATGCTGACATTACCAAGGCAGATTTGAAGCAACTTGAAACCAAGTTTGTTTCGGCTGCCACTAAAATGCAGAGCGACGGATATTTTGAGCCCATGACTTCATCGGCCTCATTCAAATTCATGTTGAACCTCTTAGTCCGGTTTGTAAAGAACTACTCCACGCTCTACTACAATCAGATCATGTACGACAAACACATTGATATCGAAGTATCTCATAATCATCCGGTCAACAAATTTGGACATTTCTGGTCTTCGGTGGGAATGATTTTGTTCGCATACCCTTTGATGTTTTGGCGGGGCCAGCCTTTGAATGGTGGAGCTTGGTTCTTTTTGACTCATGCAGTGAGACAGACCGGTCATTTCTTTTATGAGCACCAGGTAGGTTATATCACGCAATGCACAGTTTTGAGTTACGGAGCAGAATAGATGAGACTGAACTGTTATCATTTCACTTTACAGGATCGCGATATTGAAAAACTCAAGTTTGGACACAAGGATAGGAGTAAGAAGGAAGCAGTTGTATTCCTCATATTGGCATTTGTAGGGTACAATAAACGCGCTGAGCTATGGGACTATGCAACTCAGTACATTGATCCATCTTTTCTCCAGCTTTCTCTGGAACAATATGTCTCAATCATTGCACTATTCACTGTCGTCCCTCATTTTGTTGAGATTACTTATCAGTATGGATGGCTCCGTGGTATTTCTTGGGCTATCAAGATTCTCACTGACCCCTTTACGGATTTGCTTGACTTTTACACTCATGCATTGATTCATCCCAAGTGGTTCCTCGATTTTAAAGAGCAGACGGCTGTGTATAGCTTGGACATCAAGACAAAGAAAATAGAAAAGATAGGATGATTAGAAATATCAATTGTAGATTTAAGAGAATTTTCAGCTTTTTCTTCTTAAGTCAAGTTGTATGATCACACACACAGGTTAGGTACTCAACACTTCATTGTCGCATCCCACTTTTCTTTCTCTGATCCGAATAGCTTGTTATCAGAATTTCACAAGGTAATGTTGGTACTTAAAATGGGTGTAACATTGGGTAAATGTGAAGTGCAATGCGCAACAGAGCTCAAAAGCTGACAATAACAACATTACATGCTTGCGCAATAAGTAATTTGCGCCAATGGATACACACTGTACACTGTAAGAGAGGTAAGAATGTTCTGGTTTGCTCTCCCTCCTCCTTTCTCGACTCAACTCAAGCAACTGTGACAGAATCACCATATTCAGAGGTGAGAAATGATGATTTGTAGTGTCGTGAAGGCAGGTTTTGTTCAATAACCCAATGCTAATATTTCACTAATTGCTCAACAGACTTACCATTCTGTTCCTTAAGATCCACCCCTACTGTATCACTTAATGTAGTGTAGTAAATTGGCCAATCAAATGTTCAAATGGATAAATTAGAGGATTTAATACGTCAAAATACAAAAGATTTACCTCAGGTGTCATATGTAACCTACAACTACTAAGGAAATCATTAACTTTTGGCCTGTTTTAAATTCCACAGAGTGATTTTACAGTCACAGAGGAATCACTACATTTCTCGTAAATTGATTCAACATCATTTTGAAACGGCTTTGCATAACCCTAAAAGAACAGAATATTAGATAGATGCCATTTTGCCATACTACTCCTTGTTACACTAAGTGTTACCTGTCTGCTACATGTTCAAACCAGCAGGGTCAACATATCTTTGTTGCAATGTTTGTGTGGCCATTTTTCACATATGATTTCAGAAAAAAGTCACCAGGACAAATGTCTTGCTGGCAACATGTATGTGCCAGTTGGATTAGTATGTGCCATTTTGAAATAATGTCAATCATAGATTTTTTCTTGAAGATATGAATTTACTTCTCACAAAGATAGTGAACATAGAAGTTCACATTCACACTTATCTTGTATAATATTAGAATTACCCTTTTCCAAAAGGAGTTTTAGTGGTGGTGCAGGTTGCAGGAACGACAATAGTACACCCACCAAAGAATTGAGATGTGTGGGACCTTACTTTTTTCCCACAGCATATGATTGCTCTTTATGACATATAACATTTTAACCTATTCTCCCCACTCTTGAAATTTAAATGTTGGAAGCTGGTTTTTACCATATCAACCATCAACCATACCCCCTTATCACCCTTTTTGTCTTGTGAGCTGCAATTACAACAGCCTCACAAGTAGGACAAAAGTGGTAATGATTTCCTTTCAGAATTTCAAACCCAATAACCCTGACATCAAAAAATGTCAATTTCAATGTGACCACTAACGCTCATAACGCTGTTGGCTGTTGGGATCTGCCACTACACCCATACCCCATACCACATGGGTTGTAGATATCCCCTGAAGAGATTCTACTGTTACCATCTCGCTTAATGGTACCCAACAGGAATACCTCTGCCAGATTAGCGATGGGATAGACACCGCCTTTGTGAAAGATTCTTATTTCCTTTGATTAACCGGCTAGGATTAGGCTGAAGGTGAAGGCCCGTCCACTGTATTATGTGATAGTATATTCCTCTCATACAATACCATTCTGTTCTTTGAGGGTCATGTCAGTTGCATCTACCGTAAGTCTTGGTGTATAAAAAGGAATGCGAAAACCCTCTGTGTATACGGAACGCCCGACAAAAAAAGGGAACATCGGCCTATTTATTCAAATAACAAACCTTCAGCTCTGAAGACGCTAATCACCACATTCCCCTTCTCATCAGCAACCTGCCGATGTGCATCGCTCCCAATAATTCCGCTTCGT
>JALLPH010000717.1:0-15588 GCA_036939855.1 Cyclotella choctawhatcheeana
CTGGCAGTCGACAGTCATGCAGGCGGCTGATTTTTTCACGACTGGCATTCCCTGGGTGCAACGGTGCAACATTCATCTTCTCCCTCTCTTCAACTCATTCCGGCGGGAAGCGCAGCATTGGACTTGGACCTTGTTGGCTTGGACAAGGGACAAGCGCCAAAGCACTCTCCATAAATCATTGTTAGATATGTATTAGATATTGTACCAAACCCATAACAATAATATGCACGAGTGGACCCTTGGCATAACTGACAGCCATCCTACCTCCTGGCGTTCTTGCGAGCCTCACTGGCAGGATGAAAAGATTGTTGCATCATCGTCGCATAGCTTCTACGATGTCATGAACGAATTATGCAACTCTGCAATTAAGAATCGTCGCGAATATGATCATGGCATTGGGGAGCACTTATGGAATATGAAGATCATGTCAATGAATGAGGCGATGAACCCACCCTCACCGGATGAACGTCTAATGAGGATGTACGATGATGATAGTGATAATAGTGACGATTCAAAGGATGGCAATGAAGAGAGCTACCGGGGGGCAATTATTATCCAGTGTCCACAAGACGAACGTGCTGGAGGGTATGAAGACTTTGATGACCCGGACCCCCAGATAATGAATTCCGATACCAAGTTGAATTCTGGTGTGCTCCCTGAAGGATTTATTATCGCCGTTACATATGATTATGGCACAACCACATCGCTATACCTGAAAGTGTTAAAGATTCGCTCTGTGGCGGTACAAAGTCTCTTGCAGTACTTCTCGATGGAGGCTAATACCACACAAATGACAGCAGATCTACAAGCAGTCCCAGCGTATAATTTATCTCTAGAACAACAGGTTGATTATCATTTCCCATATGCATCAAAAGCGTTTTTGGGTTACTATCTCCCTCTATTCAAGGATGGCGACATGCAAGATATTGGGATTGAACGGAAAGTAATGGGGAGCATCACATTGGGGCTTCTAAGCAAGATCACCTCTGAAGATGACACTGTCTTTTGTACCATGGAAGACAGAAATTCGTCACAGGACTTATTGTTTTGCCCAGGAGTATTGGATTTGAATGAGCTATTGGAAGTTGTCAACAATGCATGGGAACCTCGCAATAGGAGCAATGATCCTGATCATCTTGATCGGTTTTGTTATGATTGGATTTCTCGTTGGATTGTAGGTGCGAACGATGATGCAGGCTACCTTCGTATGAAAGAAATCATTGATAACGACCCAGGCTTCGGATCCAAGAAGTTGCTCTTTCGATCAAATGAAAATCATGATTCGAAGAAGTCTAGTTTTGACTTTGAAAAAGTGTTTCCAAAGACGTTTGCCATGATGAGCAATGGAAAGTTTCGATGGATCAGGTACAAAAGAGGAATATTGCGTGTGATTGTGGGCAGAGGAAAGGGTGAAGGTTCAAGAGAGTGTGAAGAAAAGCAAGTTATTCGTACATGGAAATATGACTTTAAGTCTTTTCATGAGATGTTATGCGCTATTGAAGCAAGTTGGGTGTGGAAGGGACGTGAGCTGACCGCCGATGCTGTTATTCCTGAGTATGATGCTGATCTTGGACCGAGTGCGCCGTTGCCAAAGGAACCGACATGTTATGGTGAGGAGGACGATGCCGTTGTAATATCAAAATGTGGCGATAAGAAGAAACTTGTTACAGCATTAGCGATATCTGAAGAAGCAACTGGTAAAACTGTCCTGTACAGCGGACACGACGATGGCACTCTAAGTAAATGGTCATTAGATACAAATGAACAAATCTGGAGCAAGAACATATATCCCGATGGAACTAAAGACTATGAGAGATACACTGGAGGTTGTGGCCTGTATGTAAAGGAAACGCCTGGCGTTGCTGGCATAGTTGTCCGTCCAGATCATGTGAAGAAGACACGACCTATTATTTTCACTTGGACTGACGCTTACAATGGTTATCCGTCAAAAAAATTTGACGATCGTGAACCTTCGGTATTGAAAGCCTGGTCAGGTGTTGACGGAAAATTCATCTGCGAGTATGTTTGCGATGTAGGAAACGACCAAGATGGATCACCAGCGCAGCCTTCCATTTCTGCTGTTGTGTTTTGTAAAGTATTTCATCACTGCCTTGGGTGTTATCAGGACACTATTCTTGTAGGACTGCATTGCTGCTGTAATACCTTGGAATACGATGAAGATTATTCTGATTTTGATATAGAAGAATCTCGTCAATTCTCAGAAGGAAACATTCTACCTTTCCTTGAACACTCTCACGATAAGGCCATGGAAACTTGGAGAGGTCATAATGGGATGATTCGTGCAATGGCTGTCATCAGAGAAGCATACGTTGTGAGTGTTTCTATCCAATCTGGCTGCGGCCGCCCGGATCAGATGATTATTTGGAGCCTCGAAGATGATGGGGTTCCCCTATTTCGAAAGGACATCTATGACTACAACCAACCCAATGTGTTCAAGCGTAGTCTGTATCGACTGACTAATGTTGTTGGGATTTGCATTGAAGGGAATGATATTTTGCTCAGCGACAATTACGGAGATCGAATTGTTTCTGCTACATTACATGATGAAGGAGAGGAAGGTCCTACGGTAACAATCAATGGTTACGCAAGTATAGGAAACAGAAACTACGATGGCGAAGGATTTCACGGCAGGATAGCCGTAGCAGATAAGTATGCGTCAGTTGCCATGGAGATTGATTCCACAGCCTGGATTTTTCGTATTAGAGGCAATTCGTCTCACAACAATCTTGATCGACGTGATGGCAATCCACGGGATTTCAGATATGATAGTTATGATGGTAATAGCATGGAGTCATTGCAACAGAAGAGAGCAGGTAGGGAGATGGCAATAGGAAAAGTCAAATTCCCTCCATTTGGCGGTAACAGTCCGTCTAGGAAAAAGAGAAAGCCCCTGGATTTTATGGGCCCGCTTGACTTGAGTTGTAAAGACGAGGAGGATGGCTTTGGAGAAGGGGGGCCCATCGCTCTGGCTATGCGAAGTAGATACATTGTTGGTGGCTTTTCAAATGGAAGCCTAGCGAGGTTTTTTCTTCCTGATGCTTTCGCTGAGACGAAACTCTCTCTTTGTGCGAATGACCGTTCATCATGTGGTTCTCTACCTAGCGATGAATGGCACATTCCAATACTTGAGTGCGAAAATGATTGAGTCTGCAGCTTGTTACTGTTGGATGTCATATCCCTTGTTATGTCATTATTCATAAAGTACTTAATATATGAATTGTCCTTTTGCTCCATAGTTCAACCATTTAACGAATCTATGTGTCGCATTCTTCGGTAAGAAGCATTCGATTATAATGAAACTAGTGACGAAGGTGGAAAATCAAAGTAAGGATTGTTGCTTCAATAAATGTAAGAGATCGATAGCATTACTACTTCGTAGACTGTTGATGAAGTATGCATTTGTCAAATACAACAATACCTATATGTTACTTTTAGAGATGAGTTAGTACACGATCTATAATTGCACTATAAAGATATCAATAAGTATGTCAATATGAAACCACATTCATTTGCCTTTTCCAAAAATATCAAATGAAATAATGTCGTCACCACTACTCGCACTAGATATAGACGAATTGTCATTGCCAGCGGAAGACAGTGGTGTGTTCAACGACACACGGTGGGAAGATTTGCTTGAACTGAATTTGGGGCTGGTTGAGGACGTAGAATAATCTACTGAAATATCAATGGCAGTTCCAAACTGACGTTGATTTCGAGCACTACTCCATGTTCTATTTTGGTGCTGCTGTCTTGAAGATCCGTATGATTGAGTCTGATGAGTTGTGGACCCATTTGGTTGAGTCTTCGGACTTGTAGAACCGTATAATTGAGTTTGCTTTCCCGAGGAGGCATTGTCACCTGTATTCCGTAGCATTTCAGATGCATACTGATGAGAGGTGCGGCCATTATGAGAACTTAGATTCCCAGTGGAGCTATTCTGATAGGGATTTGCTGGCTTGGACTTGTACGGATTTGACACATTGCCAGAGCTACTTCTATAGGTAGAGCTGCTGGAGTTGTGAAGTGGGGTGTAATTGTTACGGTTGGATGGAGGGTTGAAATGAGAGCTGTAGGATCCATTGTTTGAGCTGTTGTTCTTGTTATATGACCCTCCGTTGTAAGGAGTTTGTCCTCTCTTCCATGCTGTGTCAGTGATCAAATAATGACACAATTAGAGGGATGCAGAACATTCCAAAACAGGGCTCACTTGAGCACATATATTACAATCAGACACTAACCAACTTCATATCCCTTTGCATCCTGGTTGGCCTTGACAGTCTCATCCTTGACTTGATTGATTTCCCTCTCCAACTCCTCCACTTCCCGTCTATGCCTCTCCAATTGTGCCCTCTGCTGTGTCAGCTTTTGATTCCTGGCATTGCACTTATGTACAGCCTCGTCAAGTTCGCTCCTGGCCGTATGAAGAGCACATTCTGCCTCGATAAAGGCCTCCCTGTTCTCTTTTTCTTCGGTAATTGCCTTTTCTAACTCAACATCAACTTTTTTCTTCCGGCCCAAAGAAGTATGTTTATTACTACTGTCATCACCACCAACATTCCCCTCATCATCGGAGTCATAATCCTCTCGCAGCTTCCTCCATACATCCTCACCGGAAGCACCCTCATCCAATCCCCCTCCTCCCCCGTCCAACACCAATATAGTAGCAGCCACCTTCATGCGTTTGCACGAGGAACGAAACTCGCGACAGCGTTCTAAAAATGCCATCCGTTCCGACTCAATTTGACGTTTTGCGTCATTGCATTCGCGTTGGGCTAAACGATGTTCACCCTCCACACGACGTTTATCCTCCATCGTTCGATGGAACGTGGCCTCGACTTGTTTGTACTCGCGTTCGAATCGCGATTGTTCGTCTTTGGCCAATGCCGTATCGCTCTCCATGGTAGATCGTTGAGACTGTAGAGTTTCGATGGATTGCGACGTGGATTCGAGCGACGATCGGGTAGCCGTGACGCGTTTGCGTGCCTCTTCGATGTTTTGATTGATTTGGGCGTATTTATCCAGGAGGGACATGGCACCTGGTCGAGAGGTGGGATGATGGTTCTTGTTCGAGAGAGACATGGTGATAGGTGATACCCAATAATAATATTATGGATATGAACGAATGTAGGTTTCGAAGATGAAAAATGACCGTCACTGCGTTTGATTTGGGGTATCTCCAGAGGGCGAGAGGAGCGAATAAGTAGATAATTAAGCGGCGACACTATGTCTGCTTCTAGATGGAAGATGATGTTGGTGTCTCTGCCATTGCCGTCGTCATTGTTGAGAGTGGTTGGAGAAGAAGTAAGGCGAGAAGAAGATATGAGAAGATATGGTAGCAGGCTGATGGGCTATTTAGTAGGCATTGAGAGCGCATCTAGTAGAGTTAAGCCTAGATTGAATAAACGTTGAGAGCCCCCAATTTCCATCGGCCCAACGCCCAACGCAAGCATTCTTCTTCCCACATCATGGTCTCTTTCATCTCCTACTCCTACATATTCATCCTGCTAATAGCTTCAACCAGCAGCGAAAGCGAGGACTTATACGCCATATTGGGTGTTAAGACAACTGCCACTACCAAAGAAATCAAAAGCGCTTATCGACGCAAGGCACTTGATACTCATCCAGACAAGAATACGAATGTCTCGCCTGAAGAAGCTGCCGCGGCGTTTCATCAAGTGGTGCACGCATTTGAAATATTGAGTGATGTGGATAGCAGACGAAGATATGACAATGGAGGAGGAACGTCGGGGTCACAACAACAGCAACAACAACAGAATTCATGGTCCTTCCATCAATGGTTTTTCCAACAGGGTCATCCGAGACGCCGAACGGAATATCTCAAGAATACATTCGAAGTGAAACAGGCGCAATCACGAGTATTACATGTAGTTAGTCTCGATCAATTAAGAACAATTATGCTGGATGACTATGATAGGCTTGAGAGACATTTACTTATATGCTTCTTCACACCCAAAATTGAAAAGATTGTGGATGATGAGATATTGTATCCCTATCCATTTGCTGGGAAGAATCCACATCAGGTTTGGTGGGAGGACTTGTTACAGACGGTGTCAATTCGTTTCAATCGAAGCAATGACTTGACGAGATACTTTAATATACAAGGCGTTGGACCAGAAATGACAGAGCCTACATTCTTATTCATTCAGCGAGGGACGAAACTCGGTGATTCATTCGAGTATGACCCCAACCGAGTATATTCCTGTAAAAACAATAACGCATTTGAGAGTTGGATGTGGACGATGATTGAGGTTAAAGTATCATTCCTAAATAAACATTCAAATCCGGTGGAAATCTATTGGATTAACGGAAACAATGCCCAGCTTAAACATACGATAGAGCCAAATGAAGTATGGGAACACTATTCAATGCTAACACACAAATGGTGGACACGTGATGCAACCGTAGACAAGTGGGATGGAAGTCCGGGACGATGGAAGCTCACTGATGGTACAAGCCTTGGCAGTTGGAAAATTGGTGTTGAGACTGATGATGAAAGTTCCTCTCCAATACTAGAAGATGGGAGTGTTTTCATTGAAATACCAAACAAGACATGCATTGACTTTAGTGGACATTGTCAATTCTGGGCCAGGCAGAATCAGTGCTCAGAGAATCCTACCTTTATGAGAGACAAGTGTAGCCTAACTTGCAATCATTGTGGTGGCCAAGGTCACGGTGATGAACTTTGATAACAATTATATCGCTAGGTACTACTTAGTTAGTTTGCTTCATTTGCTGCTGGCTTATTATTGAGAAAAAGATAATGTTGGTCAATTCAATCAAATTCAAGTGTAAAATTTATGATAATATGGAATATGGGGTAGTGTAGACTTGTGTAGACTGTGTACTGTGTATCTAGAGGATGATGGTCCTAGAGACAGAACGTTCCACCTCCACTCCCCACGTTCTAGGTTACCTTTGAAGTTTTCTAGATTTCAAAGAATGAAACTATCATTTACCATATGGAGCACTTGCACTTTTCTGTTGGAAAGGTATTTTTTGTAAAGAATTCCATTCCTCCGCCCAACCATACCACTAAACAACATTGTGATCATAATCCAAAACTATGGCAACCCTCTACATCCTCTACGGCTCCGCCACAGGAAACTCGCAGCACATAGCCAAAGACCTAGCTTCCACTGTATCACCCTCCAACTCTTCTTTCACCGAGGTAATCTGCACCGAATTAAACGACTTCAAGAAAAAGTGTCTTCCCAAATGGGAGACGGATCCGACACCCAACAAGAAACATGCACTGATTGTCGTGTGCTCGACTACGGGAAATGCCGAGGCTCCAGAAAATGCAGATCGATTTACACGATTCATTAAACGTAAAACTACAAAGGCGAATCAGTTTGAGTTCGTGGCGTTTAGTGTGCTGGGTTTGGGGGATAGCAACTATGATGTGTTTTGTGCTACTGGCAAGGTGTGTTTTGAATATTACCATTGTATTTCTTTTACAGATGCGCTACTCATACATGTATATACCTCTTCAATATCTTAGTTAATCGACAAGAAGCTTGCTGATCTGGGAGGGACACGTGTCATGCCTCTTGCATGTGCTGATGAAGGAACAGGCACGTTGGAAGAGGTGGTTGATCCATGGGTCGAGGTTGTTGTACAGAAGATGGAAGAGGCTTGCTTCGGGACATCTAGCAATATTGCCAGTGGCCAAGTGTCAGATTTGAGCTCTGTCACTTCCATGGAAGAGAAGAAGATAGAGAATGAGGACATAATGCCAACACCTGTACTAGCTGTTGAGAAGCCAACAGCTATGTCTGATGGAGTTAGGACTGTCCGGAATATGCTGAAAATCTCATCAACTGATACAATGCCAACAGTAGAGGACTCTTCGCTTCCTTCCTTGGGTGCAAGTCTCTCTTCATGCAAATTAATTAATGAAGAGGAAATGGAGAAACGTATTCGGGGCGACTCCATAGCTGACAATATGACCGTATCTTCAGCAAGCAGTGGAATTTATTACACCCTGTCAAAGCCATATGAAAGTAAAGTCATTGGTGCCAGGTATTTGACAAATACCAATGGAGAATGTGCCAAGAAAGTTAGTGGTATGTGTGATGCGATTCAAAGGGACGAAGAGGTCTTAATGAGGGCCATGAAGATGTATGAGGATTCATTTCCATTAAAACCTGCCAATGGCGAATCTAAAGATGACATAACATATGACAAAAATAGCAAGAGGGTAATTGAAATGTCTCTCTCGCTTCCAGATGATTTTACCCTGGAGTATGAGCCTGGTGACTCAGTCGGTCTCATTGTCCCTAATTCGCCCCAAGCGACAAACTTTATATTGGAAATGTTGCAACGTAATCATAACATATTACCGTCGCAAAAAATCTCAGTAGACGCCAATACACCCATGGCAGTGGAGGATGTAATCCGGAATAATGTTGATTTGTGTTCGACTATAAAAAAGAAACGTCTGTATCTGTTGAGCATGTTTGCTACAGATACGGAGGAGCAGAAGGCTTTGAGACTGTTGTGTAGTAGTGAAGAGAAGGGTGACTTATTTACATTTTATGTGGAACAGCAGAATCGTTCTGTGGTTGATATATTGAAAGAATTCCCGTCTTGCCAAAGTATAACTTTGGAGGGGTTGTTGGGATGTTTGCCCTCTATCCCACCTAGGTACTATTCCGTGTGTTCGAGTCCAATGAAAGAGCGCCAAAATGGTGCCATTAATCATTGTTTAAAGGTGGCGTTTTCTGTGGTTGACTACCTCACTCCAGGCATCGCGGGTGACACGAACAGTCATAGAAGGATAGGAGGGTTGGCAACCCGTTACTTAGAGTGTCTGTGCTCATCGTTTCTTGCCAACGAAACACTATCAGTCAACCCCACTGTCAGCATCTTTCCCAAGCCGACTCATGATTTTCGTCTTCCAGCTGACCTCTCAACACCACTCATCCTCATTGGCCCTGGTACTGGTATCGCACCCTTTCTGGGATTCCTATCGCACCGACAAGCTCAATATGCTTTACTTGAATCAAGTGAGGCAGCTGAGATGGCATCTGAAGGCACCTGGCGCGGTGGTTATGAGTTAGATCCTGAAGAACTGAACATTACCGATCGTGATGCTAGGGGTTTGAATGTTGCTGTCGATTATATGAGAAAACAGAGTGTTGGAGAGATAGATGTCTTCTTTGGGTGTCGGTACAGTAATCATGATTGGCTCTACGAAAAAGAGTTGAAGGAGTTCAAAACTGCTGGCATCGTAAGCAATTTGTACACTGCATTTTCAAGAGAGGGAGAGGAAAAGATGTATGTGCAGACTCTTATGAAAACAGACAAGGCATGCGGTGATCGTGTGGTTCAAATGATTACGGAAAAAGGTGCATCTGTTTACGTTTGTGGAGACGGTAATGCCATGGGTAAAGATGTCCAGGACACCATTACTAGTTTGTTGGCTGCGAAGATGAATGATTCGAATGGTGCAGCTTACATAAATCAAATGAAGGCCACGGGTCGTTTTGTTTTAGACATATGGTCGTAAGCAACTACTACTTAATCAATCCGAATTGTGTCTAGAAACTATGTTATAAAACAACTGAATCTTCTTACACTTGAATAAAATAACTAATAAACCTTTTGAATAGAAACGGAATCGTCCCAACTTTTTCTATGCCAGAGCCAATACATCATGACACTCATTATATCGAATTTCATCGGTCTTAACTTTTCAGACTGGCTGATTACTTGAGCTGCTTGATTTTCTTCAATGCAGATGACTTGAACTTAGCTTGAACATGCAAGGTGAAGGTACTACTTTCGCATGGACTCAGGAATGAACTTGTAATTGAACACACAAGTATATATTGGTATCTATACAAAAAAAGTATACGAAGTTGGGGCCTAAGTAGCTCTGGAAGATTGTCGCGTGGTGGGTGGGGTTGGAAGCTCCGGCAACCTCTCAATGCTGACGATCTGCGGAACAGTTGTTGCATACTTCACTCTGACGCCCAAAGGCACATAACTCAGACACCTTGAATGAATTCGCATATCCAATCTAGAGCCAATCATAGAAAGCCGTGTTGTTACGTTGAACTTGGTACACACTCAATAGCACCTTGCAGAACAACCTGATCTACACCTCACTCTATCACTCGGGGATCTCGAAAGGAATTTCCTTGTGTATTCAAACTTGACCTAATGATAAGATGAAAGCGTCAGATTTGATTGCACCAAACAAAGTGTCCTGCAGGGTCACAAGACTTACCAGAAAACTTAATCCTAAATCATATTTACCCATTTGACTAACAGACATCAACAAGCACCACATGAAGTCACATACTCTACAAGTAGACAGCCGGTAAGAGGACTAAGGGAATTCAAACGTAGGCAAATAATCTAACCATGGAACATGGAAGCAGTACGAAAAGACTGGCCAAAAATTCGTAGGAGAACGCAGAGAAAAAGGGAGACACTAGAACCAGGACCCAGCTTGGAAGAGAATACCCAAAGGCATTGGAACAAATCGCAGACGCTGATGGTATGCAACACTAACGGATGGCAATCACTCAATAATTGAACAGCTCAGGTACCATGAGAGGCCCATGACATAGCAAGTGGAAGACACCGCGATGGAAAGAACTTGGACTAATCATGATGTATGGAAACACAAACGGATGTTCTTGATGACAGAAATAAATCTCGGGTATGATACAATGTTCACCTTGCCCAATCCCAATCACAGAGACCTGAATACTCAACGGACTCAAAACTGGTAGAAGTGCCTTTGAAAAGAGACAAAGAAAGAAGGGCAAGGTGTTGCGGAAAGCAAACACTGGTAGGACTTCACATCTGTTTTCTCTCGAATCAATACCAACGAAACCCTCACATAGAATGACAGTAATGATCATGCATCTCTAAAGTCTGCGGAACTCAGTAACTCTGGAAGCTGGTAGCGTCATATCACCTCAACCATCCACGCACAGAATAATTCAATTGAATCTCCCAAATATATCGACGATATTACGAACAGAATCACCGAAGAGCAAATAGAACACTGCAAAAGGCATGCACCCGAGTGGTCAACAGCAACAGAAACATATGGATCGTAGCAGCAGCATGTGAAACTCGCCCTAACCCATCGCCAAGGGAGTTACAATATAAGAAGAGAGTTGATGAGTTGTTCTTTTTATGAACCCAGGTATGAAGGTGACTGCTCTCTTCAGAGAAGAACGAATGAGAGCACCATTGCCGGAGTTCTGATTTTTTGACATGACACGACACATCACGATTCATCACGACATGCACATATCTGCACGAACGAAGCAAGGCGATCAACGCCACCTTTCCCGCCTTTTGTGATCCACCACCGACCCCCGCCGCATCTCTCCCATCGATCATCAACCATCAACCATCTAAGAACTACCTACACCCGCCCACTCGTCGCAACATGGTATCTCTCAAAATGCCACTGGCTCTCCTCCTAAACACCACAATACGACGTCGATCAAGTCATTTAGTGAATTCTTTCCCCTTACGACTTCATCCACTCCCCACACATCATGTAAGCCGAATGTACATGAGCAGCGTTTCACCTACCAAACCACAAGAATCGGGACGCGAAAAACGTAAAAAGTTCATCGGACTTGCCAAAGCTGTCGATCGGGGACAGTATCACGCGTATAATCCATTGAGTGATGGAGAATTCAAAGCCAGAAGTGGACTTCCCGAAAAGGAATTGTTTACGGTATTGGGAATTGAAAGTAGCTGTGACGATACTGGCGGTGAGCAGCATTATTTCTTACCTTGATTTTATCATACTTGTGAAGTATATTCATTACTCATGTTTGCACGAACCCAACAAAAAGCCGCCATTGTACGCTCTGATGGGACGATACTCGGGGAATCTCTAGCATCTCAACATTCCATCCATCAAGAATGGGGTGGGGTGGTGCCAAGTCTTGCCAAATCAGCACATGAAGACAATATTGACAATGTAATTCAGGATGCTTTAGATAAAGCAGGAATGACAATACAAGATGTAGATGCGATAGGTGTGACTGTTGGGCCTGGATTAGAAATTTGTTTGAGGGTGGGATGTGAGAAGGCAAAACAGTTGGCGTTAAAGTATGACAAGCCTTTCGTGGGAGTTCATCATGTAAGTCTCTATGATTTTGATATAATAATGATTGAGACAGCTTTTTTTGGTGGATATTCACATACTATGATGTGCAATCATTATCAAATTAGCTGGAAGCGCATATTTTAATGGCAAGGAAACCATATGACACGTGCGACAACAATGACAAAACGACGTCAGAGATCTCCTCTGCTCAGTCAACAGCCATGGACTTTCCATTTCTTGCTCTTCTGGTGTCAGGCGGACATTGTCAGCTATTAAAATGTCTAGGTATTGGAAAGTACTCAATAATCGGTGGTACATTAGACGATTCTCTAGGAGAAGCATTCGACAAAACAGCACGATTATTAGGATTATTCGTTGGTGGAGGTGGTGGACCTGCAATGGAACGTCTCGCGAGGGATGGTGACCCCAAATCTATACCTCTTCCTATCCCATTGCAGAAACGAAAAGATTGTGATTTTTCTTATGCTGGATTAAAGACTGCTGTACGGTTAGCATCAGAAAAACTTGTTGCAGAACGGGGAGTTGATAGTGTCGAACAGTTGCCAGAACAAGATAAGGCCAACATTGCTGCATCATTTCAACACACAGCATTTCGACATTTAGAGATTCGCCTTAGTCGTGCCATGGATATAGTGGAGAAGGAAGACGGTATACGTACATTGGCAGTTGTGGGTGGCGTTGCCGCGAATGAAGAATTGAGGACTCGCCTCGACCTCTTATGTTCGAGTAGGGATGATCCTTGGATGATGTGTGTTCCTCCGCCGAGACTTTGTACAGATCAAGGTGCTATGAGTGCATGGGCTGCCGTGGAAAGAATATTTGTAGGAAGTTCGGATTATGTAGAAGACCAGGAAGTGTTCGCGAGGTATCCTTTTGCAGATATTAATGACCAGTCGATAACGCAATAACGAATACATAACTTGTTGTTGACGGCATTTTAAGCCGTGAACTTTTACACGGTTACATGTCACACAAGTAAATCAAAACGCTGTTCATGAATAAAGTTAACTAAGTTAATGACATCAAAGTGTCAGTTGTTAACATATGCAACCTCATAAAAGTTGAACGAAAAGAATCCTACGCGAATGAAATGGACTTGACAATCATCAATTGCCTAAGTAAATGCTGCCAACGCTTTCTTGTAACGTTCGATATCCGCAGATAGACGTGTAATCTCCTCTTCCTGTATCTTGATTACATCTGCTTGCTGTTTAATAATGTCAGCTTGGCGCTTACATTCGTCTTCCTTGCTCTCATCAGATGGCGCCTTTTGGGTGGCAAGAGCAGATTTCACCCTCTTCTTAGGAGACGCTTTCACCTCATTCTTGCGTTTTTCACTACTCGCTGCTACTGCCCCTTCCTTTGCCTTCGTGTAATGCTCTTTGTGTTGCGTCTGGATATGACTATTTGCATTGGCCGGTTTCCCTTCCTTAACCGTATACAGACTATCCCAAAGAGATTTTCCAGCATATTTGCAAAGTATACAACACTTCACTTCACTTCTCATTGCCTTTTGAATAGCCTTTGAGTTATTGCATAAGTCGGAATCCACGAATGCCTCCCTGATATTGATCTCGTACATGAATTCCCAGATGTACGATTTCTTCTTGCCATCCGTGGTGCGATGCATAGATACCGCGCTCCATTCGAGCTGATCTTCGTGTGACAAACTATCAGCTTCTTCTGGAGCATTCGCAATGGCATACTCATCTTTTTTTGTGGGGGGAGAGAGAGAAACCAGACAGCAGCAGTGAATTTGAACTTATTCTTTGGCACTAGAATTTCAATGTGGATTGAACTTACCATTATTCCCTATGCCGGCGTCTACCATAGAAGGACTGGCAGCACCGCCTTCGTTGGCAGCAGCCAGGGCAGACTGTGAAGGAGACGGTGAGGGTGAGCGTGAGCATGAGGGGGATTTTTGGTGGGCATGGATCATGGCAATCGAAGTCGGAGGAGGCTATGGCGTTGCGGTTGCGGCGGCGGTTGTTGGTTGTCTTGCGATTATTGTGCTGGCGATAGACGTAGGGTTAAAAATAGCGACGGGTGCCAAAAGTTAACGTAAAACGCAGTGGGAAATCCTAATTATGGGATCATATGCCGACTACCTTCATAGATCCCCAGCAGAACTAGAAAAAATTCCAGATTTTGCGCGTCAGCGCAAGTTTTGCAAAACTTAGAGAGAGGAGAGGAAGAGAGAGAGGGAGAGAAAAGGAGAGGGGAATCAACAAAAACGAACTCCATCATTAGCTATCTCCTTGATCCTATATTGTCTGTCATTTTATTTATCTCCCATGAAGTACAAGGTAACCAAATTGCTGAGGTTCAAACATTCGGTACTATTGCAACATTCAAATCAAGGGTCATTATGCCTTCATTAATAATTTTATTTGTACCACTGATACGAATATTGATTCACTTGTACACTTAAAAAGCCAAGCTAGTGGTAAATTTTCTATTTAATAGTAGAGATTATGTACATGTACTATAAAATCCACTCCAAACAGATACATGATTTGCAAATTATTACGCAAACTACCAGCTCGCAAACTATATGCAAGTAAATTACAACTACGTATTGACTCAATTGGTAGATTGTTGTGGTAGTTTTTTTGTTGTGTAATCTACATGAATTTCATTTCATAAACCGTATTCAAGACATGATCTGAGCTCTGATTGCTTTCAGGTACATGTACTCAAACCAAGAGCCAAGAATTCAATTGTTATTGTTGCCTATAAATCAATAAGTATGCGTCACGAAAATTTGTTGTAAAATTTGTACCCGTAACGGATTGATTGTTGAGTAATTTGTAGGTTCATCATCCCCGTATTCCCTCGATGGCAGCATTGGCCGCTTGGAGTTTATGGACAGTAACATCGTCAAATACAAACTCAGACAGTCGTCGGTCGTCGGTCGTCGTGGCAACAGCACAAAAACGACGGTAGCGCAGGATTTGAAACATCGGAAGTACACGAGCGATGGTCTGAAAAGTCTTACCTTGATCCGTTTGGTTGTTAGTGTGGGCGACGCGTTCTCTTCCACTTTCGCTCCGTCGGATGGTCTTTGCCATGACAGGGTACGGCTTCATCACGTCAGCAAGGCTTGGCGGCAGGCTGCAGCAGCAGGAAAGCGGTGGTGGCGGCGTCGACAGAGCGGTGAACAAAGTGCCAGTTTGGTGGCGGTTGGAAGGGTGTTGATATTCTTGATGGGTGCGGCGTCGTCGTCGTTGTCGGTTATGATGGCTGACGATCGTCTTCATCCCATCGTATCATCTTCTCTTAGTTCTGTGAGTGATGATAGGCTGTGATAGGTTAGGGATTCCACGTGGAATAATGAGCCTCCTTTATGTCCGAAAGAGCTCGTTTTGCAAAACGAGATCACATCAGGTGATTATGTCTGTGACCGTAGATTTAGACTTTTCAACGGATCTAAA
>JALLPH010000718.1:0-16051 GCA_036939855.1 Cyclotella choctawhatcheeana
ACCAATCCAACCAAAGATCGTTTGGACGGCTTGGATTCTTCATTGAATTTCTCGTTGCGAATGGCAAGCTCGTGAACTGCGAGGAAGTGGTCAGAATCAGACAGGACTGCTTGTTCGGTTTTTCTACTGTTGGTTGAGTTTAGAAGCAGTCCTGTCTTGCTTGCTCCCTTGACACTATTAGGCACTCGTTTGCTACGGTTTGACTGAATGGATGATTTTGCCTTGACTACACGAGGGCTTCTGGATGCAATACTTCGGGAATCATTAAAAGCATCTGCCAAGATCTGTTCAATCGATTGCGTGTACAGATTGCCAGAAGTACAAGTTGAGGTGGCATTTTTGTTCACTTTCTTCTTCATTTTTGGCTGGTATTGGTTGACAGATACAACAATTTCCTCCGCTTGCTTCGCCCTGCAGCGTTCCAGATCATCTTGGAGCTCTTGGCGTTCACGCAGAGTTAGATTAGATGTCATACCATCGTCTGTGACAGCGTCAGCAAGACGCTTTAGAAGAATTTCTTCCTCATGCCGGTAGGTCTCAATTTTATTGAGCAAATCTGAACGCGAGGCATGCTTTAATTGTGCAGTATTTGATTCTGCAGAGTTGGAAGCTTCCCTGTTGGTATTGTTGAGGTTGTTCTGAGTGCTGATTTGACTACCATCGTCAATCAACTCTGTCACTTCAAAATGCTCATTGTCTTCGGACGGTAGCATGAAAACATTGGTTCCATCTCTGCAAGAATCTTTAGCCAAATGATAATTCATGGAATGATTTGTTTGGGCCGAGATCTTTTTCCTCCGGCTGTGTACACTAGACGTCTGTTCATCGTATTCGTCGTCAATCAAACCCATGTCCAGTTGATAACTTGTTAGAGCGGAATCTATCTGAGACACGAACTGCTCCCTCACTGCAAAAGACTTTTCAAGCATATCATCAACCATAAATATGGCCTCATCGATGCCAAGAAGAAGCTTATCCGTGGCAGATGGATTGATTACTTGAGACACGGTAGTAACAGCCGTGGCCATGGTTAGAATTGCAAGTGGGAATTTCAGAGAAAACGAGATTTTGATGTAACAATGCAGTCCCTTTTCGCTGTGCACTGGCTGTGTGTCCTTACCACGCAGGAACTTTGGCAGGAACGTCAACACGTCTTTTGGTTCGAAGTTTGAGAAGCAAAGAGGAACGTGACGTTGACTGACTTTGACGCTCCTCTCTTGTTGGATTTTTAAATTTTAAATGTTTGCAAAGGGCGAACGCAACACAACGCCGTGGACAGACAGAAACAAAAAGCCAGGTAACGAGTGAACCGAAGAAAGAAAATGGCACAGGCGCACGCCCTCCACGCTGACGGGATCAACTTTGCTTTCTTTGATCTGCTATGGAGCAAATGCTCGAGTGAAGTGAAAGTGTCGTCCTCGGAAATCAAGTCGTCGCCTACGCTCAGAGTCCCTGATACTGTGCTTTTTCTTTTTGGGCTACCTCATCAATGGTATTTCACGAGCAAAAATGGTGGGCCTCACAGAGATCACACTACCATACTTCGCAAGAGAAGGGCCAACTTGACCTTGGAAAACATTATAGAAGTATTCCTAACGAAGGCGTCATCTCGAGGCGTTGTGGGCGATGATGAAGTGGTGGCTTACTTCATCTCTTCCAAAACGGAAGCTGCAGCAACAAATAATGGATTAAACGCCAGCTTGGATGCTTATGATGCCGTCGTTGACAACAAAATGGCGTGTAGTATAGAGTATTTCAACAAAAAGACTTTGCGTGAGATCCATTTACGTTGTCGTTGTCTTATCTCATAACCGCCATGATTCGTAACATGCTTTCTTGCCACATTCTGTTGCTACACAGGCGAATTCCTACAACCCGGAAAGCATAACAAGAGTGGCATTCTTCAACGATTCATTAATCCTCACGGTGGAACCCACAACAGTTGCATTCGAGCTGTCTGGACTCCGAAGATGTGCATCCTCGAACGAAGGCAAGTCGCCGTTGCTGTAAAATCCATTGCTTTCCGACAATGATCCTCAACCTTTCTGATTCATTTTTGCGCAATCCACTGTAGACGAACCAAGCAATCTCTCCACGACAACAGATTTGCTCTATACGAACGAGCAATCACATTCGATGGACCTGATATATACTCCATCTCGGTTCCGTTACGTGGAAATGTTCTTTCGTCAAGGGTCGAAAAAATTTGTGACGAGATCGCGAGACACATTGAGGACGTATCTAACAATGATGCAGACCTAGGTGTTGGAAGGATGGTAATGAATTTTAAAGTCGACGGCAATGGAAGAGTTTGGATCCTGTGGAGTGACTCCATTCGTCTCGAGACTGGCATCAACGAAAATACCACAAACTCAACATCGCAACCCCTCAACATGAATACGGTGGTGAAACTTCCATCGTCCATCAAGCTGTCTCAAGTTCCAAGCCACGACACAAACGCGAAGCTGGAAAATGAGCAATCATCTTCGTTGTGCCCTTCTTGCGGTAAACACCAGAACAATGAGCACTATCACGACATTTCGTACAAGACTGTGATTCGTCATTTTGAAAAGACGATGGAAATGCTCGGACTCGAGCTGAATAAGATTCCTCACCCCTCAACATCTTGGCCCCCCGAACGACGCTTCATTAAAGCTGCTGGGGGCGTTGGATTTGGAACTGTCACGAACCAACAACAAAAGTCCATTGAGGCAATGACGATTCCACCTGTGATTCGACACTGCCACCCAAAACTACAAGTGAAGGGTTATCAAATGTACCGCGACGACCCGCTATTTGTGCAGAAGACGTGTGAAGTTTGCGAAGACTGTTTCTTGGCTTACTCAAAGCTCAAATCAAGTACATTTCTGATGGTACACCCCATTGAACCAAAGGATGATTTTGAATACGAAATTCCGGCTGTCACAACAAAAAATGCTATGCTGAAATCAGGTGAAAAAGTGAACCACAACGCACCAGAATCATCTCTTGACTTCAAGGACTTTGGAAGTCCACCAAATATTCCCACTGCAATACTCGAACCTCCCAAGGCAAGTTCAACATATACTCTAATATCATTTGGCAAAGTTGAAGGAATACAATTCTTACTTATCTTATTCCGCAGAGTGCGTCAATGGAGTCTGTCGAAGCTGTAGACGCCACGAGAAGCCCAACCCAGGAAAAACTGCCAGATTATTCCGAGGATGCACAGAGAGAACTTGGCCACATGATCGATCTGAAGAAAAAGCTACTTTCTGCCAAACCGAAAAAGACAGTCAATCCTTATCAAGAAGATCTTACGAAATATAGCTGAATCGGACGAATGAATGTCTTTCAGATACAACTCAGCGATTTGAAGATTTGAGCATCCTCCACAGGCTTTGGTGACCATCCTTTTTTCCGTCATGGCTGCTCTGATACACCACTGCATGACCATCCTTTTCAGCAACTCTGGTTCATAATTTGTAAAACTCCATATTGAAGATCTTAGTATTACTACTACATGAAAGTCGGTGGCCAAAAGTCTTGTGCTGCGTTCTCAAGCACATCATTGTGTAAGCATCCCCAACCAAGTCCTGCAGCATAATAGATGAATTTCTTATTGCATCACATGAACATTATTGTCTTGGCGGTGTGACCATTCATTCTGGCACATTCTGGAACACTCAGAAATTCTCAAATGGATCGGGACCGTCATACTCGGGCCGCCGCAATTCAGTCATATCTTCCGGATACTCTTCAAAATTGGATGTGTCACTCTCGGACGAAATTTCCGGCTTTATTGGTGTGTCAAGCTTTTTAGCCAATAATGCTTTGAAGTCTATGCCTTGCAGCCATTTGCACATCTTGATATCGGAGGCGCCGTTCTTCAAACAACCATAGCGCTTAGTCAAGTCAGAAGTCAGCAATTTCTTGGTCAACGATCTGGCATTTTTGTCGTAGCCGCGACCGAAACTGACTTTGCCTGTTAGGATCTGCTGATAGATTTCAAGAGGGTCATCATCAACGAATGGAGGCTCGCCAACTAGCATCTCGTAAATCAAGATACCCAGTGTCCACCAGTCAACTCCTCGACCGTGTCCCTTGCTTAGAAGGACCTCCGGCGCGATATATTCCGGCGTGCCACATAAAGTATAAGTTTTGTACGAAACAACCTTGGCGAATCCAAAGTCTGTTATTTTTAGGTAGCCGTCTTTGTCAAGCAACAGATTTTCTGGTTTCAGATCCCTATAAATCATGTTCTTCATATGCAAGTGTTCAAATATCAATGTCACAGAACTGGCAAAGAATTGTGCTGTGCTGCTATTGAACTTTCCATGATTCCGAAGGTGTGTGAAGAATTCACCTCCAATGACCTACCAGTTAGAACAAATGACCAGCCTTCAGATATACAACTATGTTGGTTGTGATATGCAATGAAAGCTCACATACGTACCATCTCAAGTACCATATACAAGCAACATTCATCTTGAAAGGAGCTTGCCAGAGTGACAATGAATGGATGTTGGTCTTGGCTGAGCATAGAGAGAATATTCTTCTCTGACAAGATGTGCTCCACCTGCTTAAATCTGATCACGTCTGTTTTCCGAAGCATCTTTACAGCAAAATGTTGCTAGTTGCGTATTTGGGGATTTGACGGAACAAAGGATTATCTTGGAGCGGTCGGTGATAATTCTCACATTGAATTGCAGATCACTTACCTGTGTTGCTTTGTGTGTGGCAAATCTAACTCGTCCAAAGGAGCCAGTGCCAAGAGTCACACCCACATCAAAGTCAGAGATGCAAGCACATCCGTTCAATGGTTGCTGCATTGTTGTCGTCTCTGCACAAGGCAGTGGATCAATTCTAAAGAAAGTCCGAACCCAATTTCAACCTCTCTCTTCAATTTGGTTCTTGGCTCAATTCTAAAGACAATCGCGTTGATGGTTGACCAAGACGTCCTGTCGACAAAAAAAAATGGAAACTAAAATTTTTGTGAAAACTTCTTTCACGAAAAAGGGCACACGCACCAAGACACCAAGACAGAGCCTTCCGCATCTTAACTATCATTAGTCACATTCCGGTAGGCATGGAGAAAGTTTCAGATATGAGATGGATAATGGTTAGTGGAATTGAGGTTTTTAGGTACGGTTTTATAGTTAGTTTACATTCATCTGATTTCAATCCAGCAACATCTCAAATTATTCCATAATCCAACATCTTACAACTCTTCATCGAATTCTTCTGCACCTAAATCTCTCAAGTACTGAGCTAATGGATGTTGAGCGCCGTGGTTTTGAACGACTAAGCTTAGCACACTTGAGCCATCGGCATTTTGACCTGTTCTATCATTAACATCTGCTCCGTATGCGACTAACAGCGCTACAGCTTCTTTATGTCCACCCCTTGCAGCTTCATGAATGGGCTTCCATCCATTCTTATCTTTCTTGTGGAGTAAGTGCTTCTTATCGGGAGAAGTTGCGTATTGCGATAGGATGTTTAAATCCCCAACTTGCGCGGCATACGGAACTTCATCAAGAGGCGCCGCAGCTGGGGATTCGACAACTCGTTTTCCGTGTTCTCGCATCCACTTCCTCTCTTCTGGACTGCCACACAAAATCCAAATTGGCATCTCTTCATCCCCTGTACTTGTAAGCACAGGTGTGTCACGTTCTCTAAGAAGCTTTCCCGTCGGACGGAAATGAATGAAAATGTTGGCGAAGTAGTTGCCTTTCAATGGGAATGGTCGACCATGGATCAGACTATGTGACTCGTAGAGTACCATATCACCAGGATTCATCGTGACATTATAAGCCAATCCATCTCTGCCGAACACTTCCAACGGCCAATCCTCTTCGACATCTTGGGCTACATTTATGATGCAAGAACTAATCAAAGGCATTCTGTCAGCATGCGGAGCCAAGATGGCTCCTCTAGTGTATTCTCTCACTCCGTACATTGAACTGGGT
This sequence comes from Cyclotella choctawhatcheeana, assembly GCA_036939855.1. Lineage (NCBI taxonomy): Eukaryota > Bacillariophyta > Thalassiosirophyceae > Thalassiosirales > Thalassiosiraceae > Cyclotella > Cyclotella choctawhatcheeana. Next base: position 5,949 of record JALLPH010000718.1, read on the forward strand.
TCCAGTTCCATGCCCGTCCATTCCTCGAGGATCGGCTTTACACCTTCCCAGATCTTTCGCTTTAAATTATAACCTGCACCACGGAGCTTTGAGTCTTCTACGTTGACCATATAAGTGGGACTATTCCAGTAATTCACATATGTATTGCCGGTAGGCCAAACCTCCTTCTCCTTCTTGTCTTGATTGCTCTTCCAATGTGTTGATAACAACTCAAAGACTTGCTTGGGAGCACGGACTTTCTTGAATCCGGTGTCTGTGTAGTTCTGGAAAGATGAAGATAGTGCATTTAGTTGAGGTTATGCAATAACATGGATGCCAAAAGCACACTTGATAGCATTTACCTGCATAGATGATGGCTGTCGTAGACTCATGTCCCATCGGTCTTCCTCAGTTACATCACAAGAGCCTCCCTTTTTTCCGTAGAACTGATGACACCCCTTGAGAAAGTGATCGTAGACGGCTTGTCTATCACCGAGAGGTTGGTTAGGGTCATCTTTATCAAGTACGTTCCCATAATGCACTGGAAAGGATACGTCAACACCGTAAGATGGCTGACCAAAAGCATTAATGACTTGATCAGCATTGGCGGTCATGATTCCCATGGAAGTATACAATAAGAAAAGCTTCATGTTTGTATTGGGCTATCGAATGGGTTGAGATATAGGCAGTCAAAAGAAGATGTCGTTTTGCAGTAAGTGAGTTTTTGTTTTTATGAGAAAGTAGATGAGGTTGGAATATTTCATCTGAATGCTGTGGCTCAACAAACAACCGGTAAATTAGTGTTCTCGTTGGGGGCTGTGCTTTACGGTGTTCGCGTTAGTGAAAATGGGTCACATTAATGCTATGGGAGTATTACGGAGTACCGGATACCCCCGGATACCAATTTAACACTTATGTGAATCTTAGTAGGGAATCGGGCGGAGTAGAAAGCGAACTCGCGGGTCACAAATTGTAATAGGTACACACTTCCAACTTCTTACACACGACAACGATCTTAGCTTGCTGTCTATCCACACAGCATCTCTCTGTTTCATCTTGTCGGCTCCATAAATCCAAAGCATCTATCCATCAACACCCTTAATCTCAACACCAAGTTCAAATCCAGCTATTTCCCCTTCAATTTTTCACGATGAAGTTACAGCTCATAACTGCAGCAGTAGCAGCAACACTCACTTTATCAATTGTTGATGGCAAAACACCTCAAAGATCAATCGAGATAAAAAATGAGAGTGGTACCAGGTCCGTATTATTCAAGCAATCAATCTTACAAAGTTTCTTGCTTTTTCTTATTGTCATCTTGGATTTCCTACACAGACTTGAATTATACTGGATCAACAAAGAAGAAGTTTTAATGCAAAATCCCAATGTTGTCAATGGTCAATCAGTTGCGTTGAACAGTTACGTGAACCATACTTTCATGGTAAAAGAGATTCCAGATTCTTCAGGCTTGTGCAAGGTAGGCAAGTATACTGTCCCAAGTGCATCGCCGGTATGCAGAAGTGCCTACGTGACTGTGAATGACCACCACAATCAAGGTAAGGCTATTTGAGTACTATATAATACTGGTATCGTCTTCATTTGCAACTGCGTAATGCCTTGCATCAGTTGTTCGTGTTCTTCAAGATATGGAGATTGAGGTAGAAGATGATACTACACTATCAGAAGCTGCATCATTATCGATCTTGACTAAATGCCACGACAAAGTTCGCCAACAGATTGAACATATGGATGCTAGTGATGCCATAGATGCGTTCACCTCGTGTGCTCATCCATTAATGTCACATGAGATTGAAACAAAGAATAAAGAAATCAGAGAGCAAGAGGAACTAAGGATGAAGATTGGCACCATGTGGGAGGACTATACATGCTCAGATTTCAACTTACCAACCACTACCCCAAAGATTATAGACAATTGGAGATACAATGGAACTTCTCACGAGGTTGGAGTACTCCTAGATAGAGACGAGGCCAAGATTCATTACGTCAAAAACTTCATCACTACAGAAGAATGTGCCGCAATAGAAGCTGCTGCTGCCCCCTCACTGCATAGGGCAACCGTTGCTGATGGCTCAGGAGGGAGCCATCTTCAAAATTCTAGGAAAGCAATGCAAGCGGGTGTTCATGTCCCATGGGAAAAAAAGGCCGATGGAGACCCTATTGCAGCAATTTCAAGGAAGTTATACCAATATGTTAATGAGGTAACAGGGTATAATATTCAAACCGACGGGCAAGAAGACCTAATGTCGATTCAATATGAAGGCCGAGGACTAAATGATCCAGAACCTGATCGGTATATGCCTCACTGCGATGGTTAGTCATGAGCCTGAACAAATGTTTCAGTAATGATTATTATGTACTAACTTTAGCTATGCCCAAAAATTGATCTATCCGATCGAATGCATACTTAGGTCAGTGTGATGGCCTCAAATTTCAAGAAAGCGGACGTGTTGCTACAATGGTCATGTACTGTAAGGCACCCGAAAAGGGAGGAGCCACCAACTTCAGAAATTCTGGGGTTCACATAGTACCTGAGGCTGGAACGGCAGCTTTCTTCAGTTATCTTGGGTCTGATGGGAAGACAGACAAACGTCTCACAGAACATAGTTGCTGCCCTGTAATTCAAGGAGAGAAGAAGATTGCAGTTCAGTGGCTCCGACTAGGTGTGGATAAAGAGAATCCGTGGGATAGCTTCAATACGTTGAATGTCAAGATTAGTTCTACAGAAACCATGTAACCTCATCGAAATCAGTGGTCATGGTTGAATTAATGATTGACAAATGAATGACTAAACTTAAACTGAATAAGATAAGGGACTGCCGATGATAAGAAGCCTGTTGCTGCTGACTTTTCATGTACAAAATGTATGTCAACATCCCATAGGCCGTAGTACACATCAAATACAACTCTTTGCTAGCTAAAGATTGTCCCCAGAATTACATACGTGGGAAATATTCAGACGTCCCAAGAATTCATACGGCCAAAAAAATCACTAACTCTACACATGCTCAGCTGAGGGTCTGCCGCTGGCCGCTGCCGCCGCACTGTTGTATTCTCTAATCTCAAGTTGGCACTCGATCTCCCTAGTTTTTCTTTCCTCAGCTTAAACATATGTGTGAATAAAAGCAGTTAATTGTAGTAAATAAGGTGGAGGACTCGCAATTAATCTGTTCAAACAAACATCAATCTCACCTTTGGCCTTACGTAGATTCTCAATCTTTCTTTTCTTCTCTTCATTTGCTCGAGATTTTGCTGCTCTGGCTTCCCTTTGCCGCTCCATCTTCCTTTTATACTTTTCCTTGGCTTAACATGAAAGTCACAGCGAGAATGGTAAACGAAATTTAGAAAGAGAACGAGATGTAATTATCAAGAATTCAACAAACAGGAACACACACCTCTCCACTGGCTCAGCTCTTCTTTACTCATCTCTGTGGGTGGGTAATAGACAGGCTGTGGTTTCCGGGCTGGAGCATAGGAGTCAAAGAGCAATGAGTTGTTGTAATAGACATTGACAAGTATTGACAATTGATTTGTTCAAACAAACATCAAAATGACCGGCCTTACGTAGGTTAACATTCATTTTTCTCTTCCCACCATTCTTTGCTGCTCTTTTATTCCGTGCCTGCTCATTCCTCCTCTTCATTCTTTCCTTGGCTTGAATGTGAAAGTCAAAATGAGAATGTGGACGAAAAAGTTCAAGTGTTCCAAAAAGCCAGGAATTCATGTTTCCTAACAATCAGAATCTTACCTCTCCACTGGCTCAGCTCTTCCTTGCTCATCTTCGTGGGCGGATAATAGACTTTTGCATGCTTTGACGTGCTTGTCTGAATAATTTTATCTGCTGCTCTATTCTCAGTTCCCCTCTTAGCCTCACTCTTCTCGGTTTGATCTTCTTCCTTCCTTACACCAACTAATTGTTCCGAAGCAGGCTGGGGAGGTTTTTCAGTAAGATGTGTGAGTGTCTCCCCATCATCTTCAGTTCTATTGCTAGTTGAAGCTGTCTTGGTTTCGACCTGGCCATGTAAACCATCATCTACTGCACCGCCGGGTGTTGTCTCATACAACGGTGCAAGTACTAGCCATATTTTCCTTCGAAACTCGGCTTCGCTTTCGGTGAATTCAATAGACTTGTCTATGGCATCCATCATGAGTATTACGTGATCTGGTACTTATTGCATTATTGCACGACATGAGACGACATGACAGGAAAATTTAACGTTGGGCCCCATGGTTCGTAGGTGCTAGTGAATGATGAATGACCCTTCTCGGCAAGATGAAAGATGAAGAAGGAGTGATGATGATATGGGGTAACTACGAGAACGAATACATATCGGGCCCCGTCTAACAGGGGGCGCTGGAGGTGGATGGCGCTCGCAGGAGGGGCATCTGAGGGCATTCTGCCCCCTCACCGCAAAATATCTGCCCCCTAACTGTCATCAGAGCGATGAGCTCTCTCCTTGGTCTCTCGTCTCTCTTCTTTGAAGCTCTTTTAGCAAGAAGCAAGAAGTACCTTACGCACATCTACGCACATTTTCCACAACGACAGCACTGGTGTAGACTTGCTCTATTGGGAACGAAAGTATTACAAACGCACAAATCTCGACAAGTTAAAAAGCACATCATCACAATGACAGTTCTCGTCATTGGCTCCGGCGTCATTGGGTTACGAACCGCCGTGGAGTTAACTCGCAGGAAAACCAGGATACGTCTCATGTCCCCACGGCACCCGTTACACCCATCAACCTGTTCCGTCGGAGCAGGTGGACTCTGGATGCCTTTTCATTGCGATGATGATCGAACTGATAATTGGTCGTATGATACTCTTGACGAGCTCATGAGTTATACAACAAAGCAATCTGTAGACAAGACATCAGACAAACCGCTTGTGGAAGTAGTTCCAGCAATTTCATTCAAGAGAACACCGAAAGATCCTCCGTTGTGGGCTACAGATCCACGCACCAAGGTGCTGGGATTTCAAACATTATCAATGAATGAATTGTACAAACAAAGAAATAACTTTCGTTTGCCAAAACGAGAACTCATGGACGAAGCTGGTTACCAACACACATGGTTGTTTCACACGCCCATCGTTGACTCACCAAATATGTTGAAGGTAAGTTCGAATCCATTCATCTTGATGTAAAGTGCAACTATGTTATGACTCTTTCTGATGCTTCTCATAATTAGCATATGGTTGAAGAACTTGAAACAAGCGAATATACAGAAGACATAAACTTTAACAACAAAGAATATGCCAATATTCAAGAAATGGTTAATGACGCAAAGAAGTTTGATTGCGACAGCCTTGTGAATTGTACTGGACTTGGTTCGAAACTACTGTGTGGCGACAACTCTTTAGTTGGTGCCAGGGGAATACTTCTACTATTTGATAGAGTCTCTTGCAAATGGGATGTGCAGCCAGAGAGTAAGGATTCTGTTGTAATGATTGAAGATCCTCCCATTGGCAGCGAGACGGCGCCTTGTTATATGATCCCACGTGGTAATATAATTGCCGTAGGAGGCACTTATCTAAAAGGTGATAAGGAGAAGAATATTAGACCTGGGGAGATGACACAGTTAATGGAAAATGCACGTGTCATGGGTATTAATGTCGATGAAAGTGACAAACCCGCTGAATGGGTAGGTTTTCGTCCATACCGTCCTTCAGCTCGACTCGAGATTGATACAGTTTACAGTAAACAAGGTGTGAAAGTAGTACATAGTTTTGGATATGGTGGTTCAGGTTAGTTGCAGCTTAGAGTTTGTCGTGACCTGAATCTGCATCTTTGTTGACTCTTACACATTAATATTACTGACAACTTATTCAGGTTGGACTGTATTCGTCGGCGCAGCAAAAGAGGCGGTTGCTCTATTGTCTTCGTAGTTGTATTTAGCTGATTGTTTGTCTTTATCTGATGCATCTCAGATTCTTACACAATAATATTACTGACAAGTTATAAGCCAAATCTTAACAAATAAAGGACACTTTACTTTCATGACAGGTTTTCTTCTTATTGGAACTGTCCAAACTGACTTTGTTGGCCTCCCATCATATTATTCATGTTGCCCATATTACTATTCATTTGATTCATTCCCATTTGGCCCATGCTTTGTTGACCCATCCCCATCCCTTGCTGTTGCATCATATTGTTATTCTGCATACCCATTCCCATCATATTATTGGCCCCACCACCTTGTTGCATGCCCATCATAGTATTGGCTCCGCCTTGCATTCCCATTGGATTCATATTCCCACCTTGCATGTTATTGGCATTCATCATTTGTTGCTGTCTCATCATATTCATTTGATACATTTGTTGCTGTTGTGTCATGCCGGCATTTTGGCCGGCACCCATTCCCATCATTTGTTGCGGGTTCTGTTGCATCATGGCGCCACCGACACCCATCCCCATCATTTGTTGAGAATTTTGTGGCTGTCCCGTCATCATTTGACCGCCAACACTCGGTGGGGCCATCATGGAAATGTTTTTGGCACCCACATCATCACCTACGGATCCTAATACCGGTGCACTGTTGCTATAAAAAGGAATAGAATCAACATTGTCAAAGAGGTGAACAAAATAGTAAAAGTTGATGATCTCATTTTCTGCAACAAGATTACGTGCAAAAACTCACCCAGTCATCAATTGACCATTCCCTTGAAAACCCATGGGATTGTTCGACATGCCCATTTGCGTATTAGTCTGTTGACTACCAACTCCGGAAGAGTCGCTCGCCTTCTTTTCCTTCTTGGTATTTTTCGTCAACCCATCAAGGGAAATGAGAGAACTGAGCGGATCCGACGATGTCACTGTCGACTTTGCAGCAGAAGGATCGGCATCGGCAAAGTCTCCAAAATCATCATCATTGTTTGTTGCCGTTGGTGCCGCAGTAGCAGTAGCAGCAGCGGGCATTGTCTGACTTTGCATATTCATATTACCGAAAGCATTGTTCATGGCATTCATAGTATTACCTCCCATCATACCCTGATTTTGCGACATGGTATTATTCATAGTGTTGGTACTACCACCAAAGGCATCAAATCCTCCAGACTGGACGGGGTTCGACATACTGTTGTTGTTATTGCTAAATGCATCAAAGTGAACCGGAGCCGACGGGGCTATTTCTTGAAAGTCTCCAAAGTCATCGTTGGCAGCAGCGGGTGGTGGTGCAGGTGCTGTTTGGAAGGCATCGAATGTATTGTTGGCAGGTGCTGGAGCGGGGGCATCGTCGAAGCTGAATAAGTCTACTTCTGGAGCTGTGAAAGATTCAAGAGATGTTGAGAAATGTTGAGAAATGTATATTAAATTGATTTGTTTTCATTGACAGAACAAGAAAGGATACATAATGTATATGAAAGTCAAAAGTTTCTTACCAGGAGCAGCAGCAATCTTTTCCTTCTTCTTTGATTTTTTAACCTTGGCAGATTTCGTAGTCACGTCACTAACCATGGTAGCCTTGGGTTTGGAACTTCCACCACCCGACGACGAGGACCCAATCCCACCCTCACCATATCTACCGGCATACCCCCGATCAGCTGTTCCGCCACCACCAGCACCGATACCGCTTTCACCGTAGCCCTTACTACTCCCCGTACTCCACCCGGCATCACTATTCCCATATCCCGCATACTTATTCGATGATGATGATCCACCACCACCACCGCCGCTATTACTAGCCGATCCACCCCTCCCCGCAAACTTTTCCCTCAACTGCCTCGCTTTCATCCTCTCCTCACGAATCCTCTCATCATCCCCCAAAACATCCAACAATTGCTTCGCCTTCTCCCTCACGCCCAACCCGCGGTCGACGGTACCCTCGTAATAATTGAATTTATCCAACGAACGGAGGAGGTGGGAATGATTCCGTGCGTCGTCGACGCATCGTTCGGAACCGTTCTTGACGAGATGTTCGGTGAGTGTTAGGCCCTTGAATATGACTCGCCAGGCGGCGGGACGTTGGTTTTCGATGGCTTCCCACATTAGTTTCGTAACGATTAAAACTATTGATATAGAATGAGAATATTGAACGGGGTTATGAAATTTTTCAAGGTCATTCAAACAATATACATCCATTAAACTAGTACTTGTACATCAAAGTGTGTATTTATTCAAGGAACTTACATCTCTCGTAATCAAAGGTATCCTGAGCAATCTCATTCATTAAACTGGTCGATGCACCCCAATTCTTGTGAGAGAGGACTTCGTATACACGTGTTTCTACGTCGGTTTTGGGTTTGGCTTGATTGAATCTGTGATATATATATATTTTATACAATATTTGGTAGAGAGAAGTTAGATTCTGAATCTAATGTAAAGATCACATTTTGCAAAAATAACATTGCAGTGACAAGTTTCAAGTGAAGATCTAACTTATAATAAGCAGCAGTTCTTTTAAAAACAGCAGCAAGCCGACCATTCAGCCAGCATCTACCGTCACAGCAAATCTCGACCATGAATGTTTCTGAAACCAGCCCCCCGTATCTTTTTTTCAGAGTTATCTACACAACGCGAAAAACAACAACAACTAAAACTTACGCATCCTCGGCGAGATTACGAACTTTATCAATGTTGAGATCTTTAATGAAATTCATATTGATTACAGATTCTGATTCTATTTGTTTGTATCTAACACAGTGGAGTCGGGCCGCTTTGTTACATAGATCGTATGGTAGCTGGATGGAGTTTGAGGATAGAAGAGGAAAGAGGATAAAAATGGGCGAGAGGCGAGAGGTCGCGTCGATAGACGGAGAAGATTTGCATTCCCGGGAATTGTTTCTCGCTAATTTTACCGCTATGCTTTGCCAGCCAAGCGAGCCATCATGCTTCAACTTTCTCTAAAAACGTCAGTCATCCATCATCCAAACAGTCATCACCAATCACCATGACCATGACAAAGAATTGAAGGCTTTCTGACTCGTCACCACAACACATACCGACAACACAACCCATTAGCTTATTACCATCATTCATCACACAATAAGTGATAATACACAGATTCACAAACACCAACACACAACTTCACATCATGATTGTAAGAAACGCAGTCCTCTCAACTCTTCTCTCCACCGCCCTGGCCTTCCAGCCTCACATCCCCCTAACAACAACCTCATCATCACGCACCAACAATAATGGCCGTCGCATCACCACCGGAGCATCCACCCTAGTAATGAAAGATTATCCCAAACCCAACGTCGAAGACACACAGAATTATCGTGATGCCACCGCCCTCTCCCAAGCATTCACATCCTCGCTCAAAGTCAAGAACGATTCACAACGTAAAAACGTAGCCATCATCGGCGGCGGTCTCTCCGGCTTGGCCTGCGCCAAATACCTCGTAGACGCCGGCCATATCCCCACGGTATACGAAGCGCGTGACGTCCTGGGGGGTAAAGTATCGGCATGGCAAGATTCCGACGGCGATTGGATCGAAACCGGTCTACACATCTTTTTCGGCGCGTATCCCAACGTAATGAATATGTTCGCCGAACTGGGGATACACGACCGATTGCAATGGAAGATACATCAAATGATATTCGCCATGCAGGAATTACCCGGAGAATTTACCACGTTTGATTTTATACCGGGGATACCCGCTCCTTTTAATTTTGGGTTGGCCATTTTGATGAATCAAAAAATGTTGACGTTCGGTGAAAAGTTGCAGACGGCACCCCCGCTGCTACCCATGTTGATCGAGGGCCAATCCTTCATCGATGCCCAGGACGAATTGTCGGTCACTCAATTTATGAGAAAATACGGCATGCCGGAACGTATCAACGAGGAAGTATTCATCGCCATGGCCAAGGCATTGGACTTTATCGATCCGGATAAATTAAGCATGACCGTGGTACTTACCGCCATGAATCGATTTTTGAACGAGAGTAACGGATTGCAGATGGCATTTTTGGATGGGAATCAGAGCGAACGATGGTGCGGTCCTTACAAGGAGTATATTGAAAGGAGGGGGGGAGTGGTCAAGACCAATGCTCCCATTAAAGAAATTGTCACGAACGACGATGGGAGTATTAAACACCTGTTATTGCGTAGCGGCGAAACCATCGTGGCGGACGAATACGTCTCGGCCATGCCCGTGGACATCGTAAAACG